>CAUYTI010119754.1:0-18144 GCA_963575145.1 Galago senegalensis
GATAAATAGGAATGTCGTGTAGGGCAATGTTCTTTCTAAAGAGTGGTCTTTGTGGCTCGGCGCCTGTGGCTCAAGCGGCTATGGCACCAGCCACATACACCTAAGGTGGCAGGTTCAAATCCCCAGCCCGGGCCCGCCAAACAACAATGATGGCTGCAACCAAAAAAAATGGCCAGGTGCTGTGGCGGGCACCTGTAGTCCCAGCTACTTGGGAGGCTGAGGCAGGAGACTTGCTTGAGCCCAGGAGTTGGAGGTTGCTGTGAGCTGTGATGCCATGGCACTCTACCCAGGGGGACAGCTTGAGGCTCTGTCTCAAAAAAAAAAAAATCCAAAAAAACAGAGTGGTCTTTGTCTGATAAGCAATGAGAAACCGTGGGACATTTGTAAGTAAGGGAGTGACTTGGTTGATACTGTTTTTAGGAATATCATTCTAGGAGAAAGAGAAGATGGGACTCAGAGGTCAGGCTGCTAAAAGTAAAAAGGCCTGACTCAGGCTGGTCCATCTGGGAATGGAGAGAAGAGGGTGGCTAGAAGATAAGGTGCTAGAACTTTGACAACTATAAAGTGAGCTGCACAAAAACATCGTATTGTTTATTATTTTGATTTTTTTCTTGGATGTAAGACTCTCATGGCCTTTGCTATGTCTTGGGTTCCCTGGCCTCAAAAAAAGATGAGATTTCTGGTTTTTGTCCTATGGAAGGGTGGGTATCTGCTTTTATTTTCTTAATGAAAACAACTTAAAATACATCAAATTTAAAAAATAATCTAAATCTTCTAGGAAGCATCTAAGAGCCAGTAGAGTAAAAAGGAATTGTCTAGTCACATTCTCAGAGAGGCCCAGAAAGGAAAGGAAAGTTCAGAGGAAGCTTTCGACCTGAGAGCATCTACTGAATTCTTGTCAAACTTTGTCTTTCACTGCTTGTGGGGTACAGAGAATACAAGACAAAGCCCAGGGTCTCCCCAGGGAGGGATTGTAATCGGAGACTCATCTATGCAAAGCTTGGCCACTGTCATTGGGTCCTCCTGGGCTTCACTCTCCGTAGGCAACAGTCCAGTTCCACTCACTCCATGATCTCAGGTGTCACCTTCCTCATGATGTGCTGGGTCTGAAAGGGGCCTGCGTGGTTGGGAACATCTCCTCTCCAAGTCATGACTCTGCAGTGATGAGGGAGAGGGAGCTTTGCTTGGGGGGGTTCCTGGGGCTGAAATGGCACTTGTCATCTTAGCTTGACGTTTGCAATCATCAGGAGTGGGTGATGGGAATGGAAGCAAGCCAGGAGAGGCTGAGGGAAAACAGGACCATCACAAGGCCCAGACCTTCTTCAGAGTATCTCTGAGGGCTAACTGCTGTCAGTGCCAAGCCATCAGGAGCAGAGGCAGCTGATGTCATAGCTGTCTCTGAAGTTGCAGGGTTCTGTAAATGCAAACGTGTTAATACTCTTGATGAGAAACACCTGGGTTCCCCAAGGGGTGAGATTGTGCCTAAGGAGGGAATGGGCAGGGATAGGGCAGCATTACTTGGGCTATAAGCCTATTCTAATATGTACGGCTATTTTCATTTCTCAGCTAACAGGAGGCTAGAAGTCAAAGATGAAAAAAAAAGAGAGAAAGGAGGGGGAGGGAGACTGTCAGAGGTAGACATTGAAGGCGGCACAAAATGACATCTTATGTCTAGACAGTGAGGACATTACCAGGAAAAGTAAAGAGTTCATTCATTCCTTCAAGGAATTTTTTGACCATCTATTATGAGCCATCCTCAGTTCTGGGTGTCTGGATATATTGGTGAACGAATCAGATCTCTGGCCTCATAAAGCTCACATTCTAGTAAGTTTCTAGTTGCTATGGAAAACTCACATGTGTGTTTAGAACAGAGCTTATGCCTTGCAGACTGCAGCACTTACTCTGGGCTTCATTTTTCTCGCAGCTCCATTGCCACAGTAGTGACAACAGTGAACAGCTATTCCAAGCACACCTCGTGCTGGACACTGTTCATCTGTTTTCTGTACATCTGCTTCTTTAACCCTCACCTAAACCTGAGTATTTCTTGAACCAGTCACTGTGGACAAGTAGCATGTGTGCTCTGATTGGTCAGGCCTGTGACCACCTGTCCTTTCCCTCCCCCTATGTTGGGCCCCACACCCTCTCAAAGTCATGTGGATTGAGCAAGATAGCTTGCTTGAGGAGCAGGATGAAGATCTGCTCATCAAAGAGCAGATACGGGCTCGGCGCCTGTGGCTCAAGCGGCTAAGGTGCCAGCCACATACACCTAAGGTGGCGGGTTCAAATCTCCAGCTCAGGCCCGCCAAACAACAATGATGGCTGCAACCAAAAAAATGGCCAGGCGTTGTGGCAGGCTCCTGTGGTCCCAGCTACTTGGGAGGCTGAGACAGGAGACTCGCTTGAGCCCAGGAATTGGAGGCTGCTGTGAGCGTGATGCCACGGCACTCTACCCAGAGGGATAGCTTGAGGCTCCATCTCAAAAAAAAAAAAAAAAAAAAAGAGCAAATACGCATACATCTCCGAAGTTACATTACGATTCTTCTAGAAGGACAATGCCTTCAGCATTCAAAGTGTAAACTGCAGGCATGGTGTGGCTGGTCAAAGCTGAATAGCACTATTACATGTATTAACCCATTTTATAAAAGAGAAGGCCCAGGCACCGAGAGGGGAGGCAGTGTGCACAGGTGCTCACCCCTAACAAATGGTGGAGGCGGGATTTTGTTCAGTCTCCAGAGCCCATGCGTTCATCACTGCACTGTTCTAATAAAGTCATAAAGATAATTTTAGTTATCGTATTTCAGAGATGTGTCATACAATACGAGCATGTAGTATAAGTTTAATCAGCAGCATTTTTTTCTTCTTTAGTGGTACATAAAATAATAGTGCACCTCGCAAAACAGCCACGTTACAGTTGATGGAGGACCAATACCGACAGTGTGCTTACGCTCTGCAGGCAGCTGTGCTAGGCTCACCGTGCGGGGCTGAGAGACGCACTCGCAGTTAGCCATCTCCCACCGTGCAATGTGTGGTGCGCAGTGCAAGAGTCACACACAGGAAGGTGGGGAACTACCAAAGAGGGCCAGAGGAGCAGGCAGGAATCCTTCCTGGGGGGTGGTGTGCAGGTGGGTGGGGGTGAGGAGAGTATGTCAGGACAACAGCAGCCCAGAATGAAGGAGGTTACAGCTGAGGCAGAGAGTGGCTCAGGTGAGGCTGGAATGATGCTCGATTCATTTGGACCTTGAATGTTGTGCCCTGAACCCTGCACTCAATGAGGATTCAATCGGACTGAAGTAAATAGGCCATGGCCAGACTGCACTTTGGAAAGTTCTCTGTGGGAGCTGGGTGCACGCTGGTTAAATCAGAGGCTGGTTCAGGGGCTGCTGCTGTCATACCGAAGGGCAACTCCGAGGGCCTGAACTCCATGTGTCGCTGTCAGGGTGGAGAAACGGAGGTAGCCTGGATGTCATGTTCAGAGATGAAATTGGAAGTAGCTCGCTGATTGGATATGGAGGTGACAGAGAGTTGGAAGCATCAGAAATGATTTCCAGGTTTTGGACAGGGACCACTGGCTGGGTGATGACGCTACCAGGGGAGGCAGGTAACAAGGGAAAAAGAACGGGGGAGGGGAAGGAGGAGAAAGAGGGCGTGGCCGCGCTCCTACAGGTGAAGTGTGGAGTTCTGTAACAGAAGGAGGTGGCATTAGTAAAAGAGGGTTCAGATCTAGAAGTAACACTGGGAATTATTTAAAACCATCAGCATCCTGAGGTCATGGACTGTTTTTCTGCTCACTACCTATTCTCAGTGCCTGGTATATTAACTGGCATGGAATCAATGCCAAATAAATGTTTGCCACCAGGCGTGTATAACGTTGTTGAGAAGCTATGTGTGTGAGAGAGTGTGCGTGTGAGCGTGTGTCTGTACATTAAGGTGTGTGTGGTTATAAGGCTAGTTATATACTAAGGACTGTTGTAAGATCTTTGAGATTATTCACTCTCATTTACTTATTACAATATGAGGCATAATTTTTAAGATTAGGATTTTGAGGCTAAGTTTACAGAGCTGGGAAGTGGTTGAGCAGGGTGTAAAGCTAGTCAGTTTGGCTTCACAGTTTGTTCCCTATAGCGATTGTTTTGTTCTATTTCTTTCTTTTAGTAATGGGAAAAGAGAAAGCACACAAAAGGGTAAGTTCCAGGTGTCTGGAAATTTTCCTTTATTTCTTTACTTAGCGAGTGCTGATTCATTTGACAAGATTCCATCTAAACAGTGCTATCTTCGTGGAACTTCCCTTGGCCCCATGCCTTTCCTTCCAACGTTCAGCCTTGTCTTTCTCTGGGGTCCCCTCGTATCCTTAAGAAGCTGCTAACAGAATATGTAGTACTTAGTACTTTGTATTTAATCTTTTTTTTTTTTTGGTAACTGTGTAAAGGGCAGAGACTTTGTGTTATGCCTTTTTGTGCTCTGAGATCACTAACATCACACAGAGCACCCCGTTAAGTAGTGAATGTTTGCTGATTGAATGAATGTAGCAAAAATGTCATCCTTGTGTTGCTAATATTTGACAAATCAGGGGTTACTATAGACGCTTCCCGCTCTCCAAGTCTCCACTCTAGTTGCACAGGCAATCACAGAAGGTCCATCTTCTGCCTGCAGAACCTGGCGTTAAGATGTGCCAGCCACAGGTCATTCTGGCTTTGCCCCCTCTCTGTGGCAATAGCAAAGCCCAGCACCCCTTTGCTTCCACATCACCCCAGTTTCAAGGGAGAAATCCAGAGGGAAGCTCTCCCACCACACGCATACAGGAGCATTCCTCATGGTTCCTCCAAAGCTGGCACACAATCTGAAAGCTGTGTTCTGGCTTCCTGACCTCATGCCAGCATTGGAACTCTCGGGAATCCCTTCAAAGTTACCACCTCAATTTCTTCTTTTTAATGTGATGAGATCTAGGACTGCTCAGAACATCTCCTTCAACCCCTATTTTCTAAGGATATATTTATATGAGTCCGTGCTGTGTATTTATTTAGAAATAACGTCAACGTTTGGAGTCATCCCAGCATGTGGTTAGTGTTTGCTGTTGCAATGGGGTGTTCATTTCTCCATCATGTGGCGAGGGGGCAGCAGCTGTAATATCTCATTACGGGGATTCGCTTTATTTAATAAAAAAAATAGCATTGCTCTATTTAACAAAATTACCCACATCCCCCACCCTCTACCAAAAAACCCCTATCTGTGGTTTCAGTGCTTCTTGCCATAATGGCTTTAGATGGTTTGCACGTGATATTCGTTAGCTTTAGAATCTGCTTTCAATTCAGTTGCTTCAGATTGTATTTCCACTGTGAGCCATTAGTCACCAAATGTTGACGAGCATTTGTAAGGATGCCATCTCCCCTTTGTTTATATGCAAGTGCAGCAACCAAAATGATTTATTTATGCTTTAATTAAAATTTGTGGATAGACCAGTGATTTTTAGCCGTGACTTTTCTAATTTGTGGGCTCTAGAAAGAAAAAAAAATCAATAACCTGATACCATTTATGTTTTTATAGTTACCCCAGGCATTTATAATGCAGACCTGCCACTCACCTGCAGTCTCACTCAGAGGAGAGCGATCCCCGCCACATAAATCTTCCCCGGAGGCCGAGAGGGTCTATATTTCAGAGTCACTTCTCTTCTGTGTCAGCTGTGAGATGTTACATGCTTTCCATTCTCATGGTTTTCATGGGGAGGCACAAGGCTAAAATTAATATCGAAAGTAAATTGATGAACTGTAAGTTTTATAATGCTTGACCCAATTCGTAACGACTGCTCAGAATTTTAATAATTTAAACCCATTGATTTTGGTTCTTGCTTATCGCTCTCCACATTGAAAATGTCCCCCATCGGGTCTTTGGAAAGAACATACCCCAAATGCCGAGCTTTTATGGGAACTTAATATATGCGACATTGCAGGTACATAAATCTCCATGAAATTGCACTGAGTTAATGCATTTACTCGTGCACACAATTCAGTAACTACTTTGTAAAAGTCCAAATAAAGATAGATAAGACAGGTAGATATGGAGAAATAATGAGTAAATGTTCCAGTGTATATTAACAAGATGAGTTTATTGCCTTCCCAAGGCTAACAGCTTAACCGGAAAGGAATTAATTAATTTTCAAGGTGTTTGGGATGGTTTTCATTGCCGTTTTTCAGAGTCTTAGGAAAATGAACTGTTTTTGCATTTTCTGCCAAACTCGAATTATCCTTTCCCCAGCAGTAAGGGCTGGAGGTGGGGAGTGATGACCTAGAGAAATTCTCAGCTTTGCTCAGCATTTTGGTTCCCTCAACTAAAGGCCCAAGTGAAAAGGAGAAGCTTATTTTATTTCATAAATTCCTCTTAAGAAGACTCTCCCATCTGAGTTTCTGCACCTTCCCTGCTTCCAGAAATTGTATTTTCCAAGGTCCCTGCAAACACTCACACTCACATCTTTGACTTTTCCCCCTTCTCTCTTTCCTCTCCACCTCCTTTCTTTGGTTTTTATAATTCAGCTCTAGTTTTATTACAGCATGTTGGAAACATCTGGCCATTTCCTACCAAGGCCCCCACTCTTGCTTACCTTTGAAGGACAGAGTTTGGAAGCTTTCCTGGGAGCAGATTTTAGAGTTTAAGAAGACAATAGTTTATTTCTTGGGAACTATATCATCTGTCTCACAGATACACGCACACACATAAACACACACACACATACATATATAGCAGCTGAACACTTTCTTCAGATTAAATTTTATACAGAAGTTTATTTTATAAATGAGATAAGTGTGAAAGTGTTCTGGTTGAAGTGGTTTTAAATAGATGGTGAAGGAGCCGGTCTGGCTCCGCCTCCCACCTTCCACCCTAACTACATGCCTCTGCACAGAACTCCTGGGCTACGAAGGATAGAAGTGGAAAATCACTCAACTAATATTACTTCAATATGGGCCACAAGCTCAATATATGTTAGCGTTAAGAGAGTAAGAAATGAAAAAGCCACCCAAACAGATCTTAGAGTGGCTTTCCTCCTGCACATCTCCTGCCTCCATCAGATGCAGTGAACGCCTTTCAGCTCCTGGAGCACGGATCACTCTCCCCAGCCTCTTTGAACGTGTTTTTTACTCTGCTCCAAACATGCTCTCGCCCTCCCCCTTGTCACCATCAACTAACTTATTCTTACTAACCCTTTATCTTAGGCTTTTCTCCTTATGTAAAGCCTTCCCTGACTGTTAGCCACTAGGGTAAGTATCCACAGTATATGTTCTCCTATTATACCAAGTCCTTTTATAGTCATTAACTAATAGCACTCTGAAAGTATCTTACCCCCACAGACACAGATGCAAAATTCCCGTATGAAATATGGCAATGCCAAGTAGGGTTTATTCCAATAAAAGCATTGATAAAATCCTATACCTATTTATAATAACAAATGGCCAAAAATCTTAGCAAATTATAAGCATATCCTAAATAAAATAAAGATTTTCTTTAAAAAAACAACTTAAAGGAGATAATGTACTTAATGGTGGTATAGTAAAAGGTTTCTACTAAAAATGAGAATGAAATGCCTGGTATCAAGAATTGTATTCAACATCATACTGGAGATTGTAGCCACTGCAGTAAAGCAGGAATATAAAGGATAAAGATTGTAAAAGAAGGCTCGGCGCCTGTGGTTCAAGTGGCTAAGGCGCCAGCCACGTACACCCAAGGTGGCGGGTTTGAATCCAGCCTGGACCCACCAAACGACAATGACAGCTGCAACCAAAAAATAGCTGAGCATTGTGGCGGATGCCTGTGGTCCCAGCTACTTGGGAGGCTAAAGCAGGAGACTTGCTTGAGCCCAGGAGTTGGAGGTTGCTGTGAGCTGAGATGCCACGGCACTCTACCCAGGGGGACAGATTGAGGCTCCTGTTCCCCCCCCCAAAAAATTAAAAATACTGTTTGATAAATAAAGAAAAAGAAAAGGGATTTCTTAGCCGTTATGTGAGAAATTTATGTGGGAACAATGAGAAAAGTCGAAAAATCTCTATCAAAAGAAAGAAAAAAAGATAAATTAAAATGAAAAGTAGAATAAAAAGGGCTGAAATAGGCAACAAAAATGGAGGAGCCCTCACTATTGAAAAAAATTAAAACTAAAAATAAAATACAATTACCCAAATAAATGAAACAGTAAATAACACTACCAACTAAAGAATAAGAACAGAAAAGGAAAATAACTGAGGAGATAAGAAGCAAAAAATATAATAGTATATATCAGTGTGTTTTTATGATTTCATATATATAATATATGTAAATATATATTTATATAATATTTTATATTTTATGAGAATGTATAAAATAATGTATAATAATAATGTGTATATAATTTTATACACTACCATATATATTATATGTTCTTAACATTCTATTCTATATGTTACCTGGACCCCAGGTGGCAATGTGGTGTTAAGAGATGGAGAAGACATGCTCGATTTCCTATATGTGATGGGGGTTGGAAGCCACTGTCTAGTTGTAAAGGAGACTGGGTCTTAGTCTTCTTGACTTCTTTGCCCTCAATATGGGCCTATTGTATTTGTCAGCATTCAGTCCCCATGGGACTGAGGTCTCATAGTTCTTACTAGACTTCCCAGGAGTCCCATCAAACAGTGTTCCTTAAAAACAAAGTGGCTCTCCTGGGGGGTGTAGTGGCCACACAGCTCACCCCAAGAATGGCTGCTGGAGCTCAGTAGGTTTGACAGAGCTAGTCATGCACTAGAACCTCACAACCATTCCTCCCACATACAGCTTTCCCATGATGGCAGCCCCCCACTAGCAGCAAAATCGAAGGGAGAACCAACATGCCCAGCATTCAACCCCAGCCACAGGATGCTATTTGAGTTTACTTGTTGCTCTAGTAAGAAACCCAGTCCAAAAAAAAAAAAAAAAAAAAAACTATAGGACAGCCCTTTCCCATTCCCAGTCCTTTGTTGGAGAGCTGGTCAATCTGCTGGCTTCTGCCCATACCAAGCACCTGACTTCTGGGTTGGTTTTCCTCAGCTCCAGACCCTCTTGTTGGCTCCTGAAATCTCTGGCTGCTTCACTGTGCCTCTGCAGTGAGGTTTCTAAGTAGATTGCCCCAGCCAGAGGTGGCTGCAGGCCACTTTTCTGGTCTCACCACAAGAAGTTGGTAAGGAGATGTGTCTCTAGACTGTCACCTGTTTCATCTTCTGTCGTCGTCAGTCTTCTTCATCATAAAAGCTGCCACCCTGGACTGAAAAACTAAGTGTTCTATATGAAGGAGAAATGAAGACTTTTTCAGCCAAGCTCACACTCAGGGAATTTGTCCAAACCAGATCTTCCCAGTAGGAAATACTAAGAACTGCATTATCATAGATCAGCACAGGAAACACCCACCAGTGTAAACCCTCCAAATGCTAAAGCTCAGAGCTGACACTAAACCATAGCACAAGAAGTCAAATAAAACAAGAAGGTACTATCCAACAGGATGAATAGAACTGAATCCTCCATATCAATTCTATCAGTCAGTGTGAATGGTCTGAATGCCCCCATTGAGAGACATAGTCTGGCTAAATGGATGAAAAAAATATAAGCTAAACATCTTTTTTCTTCAGGAAACCCATTTATCTTTCAAGAACTCCCATAAACTCAACATGAAGGGATGGAAAAGATATTCCATGGACAGAGAAACCCAAAGAAAGCAAGTGCAGCCATTCTCTTCTCAGATAAGATGGGCTTGAAATCAATAATAGTAAAGAAAGACAAAAATGGTCATTATATAGTGGTAAAAGGATAAATTTAACATGAAGACATAACAATTCTGAATATGTATGCACCTAACATGGTCGCATATTCATTTATAAAACAAACTCTATCAGATCTAGGCAAAGAGATGAATAACAGCAACATTGTAATTTCTAAGGACTTGAACACTTCCCTGACAAACTGGATAGATCATTCAAGCAGAAAATAACCACTGGTCTTAAATAGGACTGTAAAACAAACTGGTCTAACAGATATTTATGGAATATTTTACCCTCAAACTCTTGAATATACTATTCTTCTCATCAGTACATGGAATGTTCTCTAAGCCTGATCTTGGCTTATGCCATAAAACATGTCTCAACAAATAAAAAATGGAGAAACCATACAATGTATCTTCTCAGACCACAGGGGAATAAAACTGGAAATCAACTCCACGAGAAACACTCCATTCTACACAAAGTCATGGAAATTGAACAGGATGCTTCTGATTGATTGATTGATTGATTGAATGATTCATTGATTATTAGGTTAGGAATGAAATTAAGAAGTAAATCACAAGGCGCCTTGACCTGAATGTCAAAGGGCACATGAGCTCTTATAATCTCTGGGATTCAGCAAAAGCATCCCTAAGGAAAAAATTCATAGGCTAATATGCCTACATCAAAAAGACAGCAAGAGCACACATTAATAATATAATGGTTCATGTCAAGGAACCAGAAAAGGAAAGGCAAACCAAACCCACAGATAGCAAAAGAGAAGAAATAACTCAGGTCACAGAAGAACTAAACCAAAAGACAACTAAACCAACAACAACAAAATACAAAGGTTCAATGAAAGAAAAAGTATATTCTTTGAAAAGATAAACAAAATTGATAACCTCTTGCTCCATTAGCCAGGAAGAGAAGAGAAAGGACCCAAATGAGCTGAACCAGAAATGAAAAAGAAGATATTACAGCTGATCCCACAGAGATACAAGATATCATCTGAAAACACTATGAAAATGTCTATGGACATAAACTCAAAAATGTAGAAGACAGACAAAATCCTGGAAATGCATATATGCTTATCAAATTCAATAAGGAAGAAGTAGAACTTCTAATCAGACTCCAATGGAGCAAAAATATCAGAATAGTAATAAAAAATCTACTAATAAAAAGGCCCAGGAGCAGATATAGTCACAGCTGAATTTGATCAGACCCAAAAAGTAGAACTAGGACCCATACTGTAGAAGGTGTTCCATAGCATTTAGAAGGAGGACTTCCTCCTCAACTCATTCTACAAAGCCAGTGTCCCCTAGACACTAAAGCTAGGAAAAAAGACCATATAAAAGAACATTACAGACCAATGTCCTTTATGAATATAAATGTAAATATCCTCAAAAACATTCTAGCAAACCAAATTTCCACACTATATGTAACAAATAATTCACCCTGCCAAAGTAGTCTTCCTCGCAGGGGTGCAAAGATGGTTCAACATACAGAATTCAATAAAAGTGATTCATGGCATAGAAGCAAAAACAAAGACCATATGGTCATCTCTGTAGATGCAGAAAAAGCAACAAAATATCCAGCGCCCTTTCATGATAAAAACCCTCAACAAACTAGACATAGAGGAACATACCTCAAAATGATAAAAACCACATGTCACAAACTCACAGCCAACATGAACCTCTATCGGTGTGTCCAAAGTCTACATTTCATTGAAAATTTTCTTCACTTTCTCATTTTCAAAAATCAACTGTGATGATGATGATGATGATGATGATGATGAAGGAAATGTTTAGTGAGCTCTGACAGTATGCATGTAGGCAGCCACACAATCAAGATACAGGGCATTTCCATTGCTACAGAATGTGCATTTAGGTGTCTCTGCAGCCCCAACACCCAGTTCCCACATATGGACAGGTGTAAACAGTGGTGTATTTTTGACCCCATAGGTCAGTTTTCCAAGTTCAGGTATTATTTTCTAGGAAGAAGTTATTTATCAATTTTTAAAAAACAGTTTAATTATATGTCTTAATATTGATGGTTCAAATAATAGCATCTAATATATCCTTTATGTTGAGCATTGAGATATTGAATTGCTGTTGGTGAAATAAGTTTTTTAAAAAACATACAGAAAATACTAGCTTGAAGGATTGCCAAATAACATGTCAGGGCCCAAAAGAGTGGACAGGGCAACTGAGTCAGGTATCTTACAGTTAGGCTCAGGAGGGAGATACCCTAAAGGTCATGCCATAGTATAGACTCTATCTAAGGAGTACAGAACATCAGAATAACTTGGGACAAGAAAGAATCAAGGGGAGGGAAACAAAGAATGCTGAAATCAATAATATAGCAGCCCAGTATTTTGTGCCACTTTTTCTTATAAGGAAACAGAAGCTGAGGCAAAGCAAGTGGGAGCTTTGTGAAAGCTCTCCTGCTCATTTGGAGGAGGAATTAACAGGAGTATATTCAAGACAAAATGGTGGGGCCTGGACAGGCCCATCTGGGTCTGGAGAGAAGTCATCAGGACTGTAGGGAACGCAGAGTAAATTGTGATTGCTCAATGTGTTCAGAGGCCACTCAGGCAGTGGCCAGAAGCAGTCATCAATGAAGATGCTGCGGTATCCCTAGAATTCTGGCATCATTTCACTCAAATTTCCACACATAATTCATTTCATTCCCATCAAATTATAAAATGGCCCAACTCCTCACAAAGTGAAAATCTACAACCTGCTTGAGAATGTTGAGAATTTTTCCAACCCTCAGTGCAAGTTCTGTTCCATCTCCACTCTGACCTTGGTCAATGCACAATGGTGTGAGGTCAGTAGGGATAGGCAGCAGACATTCCTATACAGAACAATGCACAGAGAAGTCTTGTTTCCTGGAAATAGGTTATCTATTACTCTTTTAAAAAAATAGTCCAACGATATTTCTAAAGAAGATGAATGCCTCAAAAGTGACATATAATACATCCCAATTTTGAACCTTGAGATAGTTATTATTGACTTGCCCAATGTTAAAGAAGCACACAGAAGACACCAGTGTGGAGGGGTGGTGTCGGCTATTACTCTGGGGCATCTTCAGTGCTCCAGTTGGCTTTCCCTGTAGCACATCAGAAGTGCTAAATGTCTTTCTATATCTGCAGAATTCTGAATCTTGGTGTGAAGTGGTAACAAGAGACAGTGATCATCTGCACTTGGGACCACTGAGACATCTTGACCTGTCACCACTGGCTATCTGGCCATGTCCTTGTAACCTTCCCCTGATCGGACACCCTACCCCACTGGAGACCATCCTTGATGCACTTCACTGATTGACTGGGAGCGGAGCCCCTCACCATGCTACCAGAGCTCTCTTGCCTCTCTACCTGGGCCCTCAGATTCTACAGTTTCCCATTTCCATTAGTAAACTCCATTCTCCTCTGTGTTCTTTAAATCAACCCCTTGAAAGACATTCCAGGGAAGATTTGGGGTAGATTGGTTAAAGAGATGCTGAGGGAACTCTGAGGAAGTACCCACTGTGCCAGCCAACTGTGCATGAAACACTTCTGAGAGCAGCTCTGCCTTTCTGATGTCCCCTCAGGGAGGTACCTACACAACACCTCCCACCCTGCATCCTTACAGCCTCTCTGTCTCTCATAGCCTGGCTCCTGGGCTGCTCTGCCACAAAAGGACTTCACGCAGAAAATTAGAATGGAGAAGTTTCAGACATATTCATGAAAGGAAAGGAAAATGCAAACAACAGATCCAAAGTTGCAAACAACGGATTCAAAATTATCAACCAAAAAAATCCAGACTTCAACTAAACAGATTTATTAACAGTCATGTGGCTACTTAAAGACATTTTTCATTGTTCATTATTTTTGGGGGGGGGGGATAAGTGGAAATGGACAGTATTGAGGTTACAGGGAAGGAAATTCCAGAATCTGAGGGGAGTGTCTACCGGCAACAACTAAAACTATAAATATCCACTGAAATACAGGAAGTGTAGGATGTGGACCACTAGAAAGTAGGTGGCTACCAGCAGTGGCCCTCAGGTCCAGAAGCGACAAAGGGAACACAGGGTTGGCTTCCATCCAGCACCACTCCAGATCTTAAAGAAAAATCCAAAGTCAGAGAGTTTGAGCCTGGGAGGGATATATCCCCTTACTCTCCCCAGTAATCTTGCCTTGAAGGAAAGCTGAACCAACCCCTGCCTAAAAGGGCTAAAGACACGACAAAGAGGAGTTTTTCAGGCTAAGGACCTGGGAAATCCCAGCGCATTCCTCATCTTCCACACTCTTATGATCACACACCCATCAGTGCCAGTGGGTGGGTTTCCTCTTTCTGTCTATTTTACTCTCCAGCCCTGACACAGCCAGGCCCGTCCATCAGGAGACTGCCCTCTCTCTGTCCTTCCTCCCTACTACCTTACCCTTTTGCAACTGTGTAGGAGATAAGATCCCCTTGCTCAAGACATGGCAGTCCACCTTAATGTGCTCCTTCAGGAGATTGTTTCTGAGAAGCATTTCCTTGAGGATCTGAGCTTCTGTACTTGCCTATTGATGTGCAGGAATATGCAGAGTGATTCTCCCTAGGGGGTGTGGAGAAACAGCCAGCTGTAAGCTGGGGGATGGACAGACTGGTCTTGGAGCATTGGGATCTATTCTCTGCCTTCCTCCCTCATTAACATTATAATGTATAACTACCTTGGGCAAGCAAGGACCGACAGCCAGGCTCCAAAATGTTTTACTCTAAACAAAATCAATTGTTTATGTGTTCCTCAGCCTTCACACTAGATTGTAATCTTAAATGGTAGCTTCCTAATGTTACTTGACTTCTTTGTATATGTGTTAAATTCTTACTGAATGTTGGAAAGTATATAAGGTAATCAGTAAAGTTTAGCTGGGCCGACGACCAGAGCGAGTCCTGGTCTCCCTTGAACATTCATTCCGTCTGCAGTTCTTTCCCCTGTGTCCCCAATCAGAAGCTCCAAAGAACACAACAACACAACTGCTACTGGAAATATCTATTATCACCGACTGCTCCTGAGTGCTGCCAAAACTAAGTGGAGGAGTCTGGGCAGAGTCCAGTTTGCTCAGCTCCAGCCTGTGTTGAGAAAATAAAGAGGCATGGCATTGGCTCATGGCATGGGAGGTGATGCTTCCCAGTCACCTGCCATGGAAAGCAGCACAGGGAACTTGTAGCAAAGGCTCTTCCTGCAGTCCTGTCCCCTGGACAAGCGGTGCACTGGCAGACAGGTTTCTTCCAGCATTACTGAAAGGTGATAATTACTGCTGGGAATGGACTGCCTGCTATGTACCAGGTGCTGGGTTGCGTGTTTTACATACATTTAATCCTCAAGTTTTGAGGTTAGTATTATTGCCTTTAAAATGATGAGGGTTAGAGAGGATAAAGGACTTGCCCATGGCAGCACTGCCAGTATGTGGCAGAGCCAGAATTGAATCCCCAGTTTTGTCTTTAAGCTTCATCCTCTTTCTTTTCAGTACACTACACCTGACTCGGAGAAACCCCCTTTTTTTTTTTCCATTTGCTAAAGGCTATTAGGCAAATGCAACAAAGGAAGATTTTTGTGTGGGTCTTAGATAAAACAAAACTGGCTCTCTGTACTGTTTTCTGCCTCATTTTTTGCTGAGCTGCTTATTTTTTTAGTACTGAGCTTCCACATTTAATGGAGAAGTTGCCATTCTTCACTCAATAGTTTCTGACAAACTGAAAGAAAGGAGCTGCTGGTGACAGAGCATGTGTGCTGAAGCGTTTGCCTGTGGGGATGTTTGACTTCTAATTGGAGTAGGGAGGATGGAACTCCTTCCTCTCCTCCCCTAGGGATATCCATTAGCCTGATATTCCTGGCCATCCTGCAGGTCACACTCTTTTCTCCAGGACAGAAGGAATACCTTAATCTGATTTATGAGTCTAGGCAGAGAAACAGAGTGTGCATGGCCTAGCTCCTGCCTGCTTCCCTCCTCAGAGCCTGGCTGACTGCACACCACAGCTTGTGTGTCTATTCTTCCACATGATATGCTTTTCAGAGGCAGCCTTAATGTGGAACAGTAAGGTCTGTTACCCAGGAGGTCAGGCTGCTGAAGGCTGAGACAGCTATGGGTACTGGTGAGGTCAACTGGATTGACTGCTTTTAATCTGGAAGGCCACTGAGGAGCACATGTAAATTCCTACCATGAAGATGGCAGTGCCTGGCCTGGGTCGGCAGAACTTCCTTTCCAATAGCTACCCCCATCTCTATTCCACATCAGGGCCAAAGCAGGAACTGCAGTGGGTAAGCTTGGATTAGCACAATATGCCCACAGGCTTGGCAGTCACCTGCAGTCTCAGCTGGCTTGGGATAGGTTAATCATACCTGGAGAAGATTAACCTCCCCATGGGGCAGGTTTCAACAGTTGTAGACACTTCCACAGTGAGTGGAAGAGAGTGAGCCACAGGCACACAGGCCTGCAAAAGCTAGGTAGAGATAGCAAGACTGACAGTAGACAGTGCTGTGTCCCTCAGAGCCACCCTCTACATTTCATACCAAGGCCCAAATGGGTGATGACAATTCGGAAGTTGTAAACATGCTGGATAAGAAAGACGGGCATGTCAAGTACAATCTGCTCACTGGGGCTGCTACCCTGACAACTAAATGTGTCCAGAAGGCATTACTATCACAAATGTCTGAGGAAGAGAGAGTACAGGTAGATGCCTTTTCCTCCACAGATATAATAAAAGTGCCTGTTTGTAATGTTTTTTTCCCCATCCAGGCGCTTCTAGAAGCAACTTTTGTAGCTACTCTCTCCTGCCTCATGCAGCATGAGACTCTTGACGCGGGTGAACTGAGAGTAAAGACCAAGGACTGTAATCAGCTCTAACCTTGCAAACCATACTTGGTGCACTGCCCCCAGGAAGTCCAATTCATTCTATGACTCCAGCCCTCTACTCTTGCAAGAGCAGGTTCTTCCACAAGGAAAGCCACATGGGCTGGAAGTAGGGGAAGTTCAGGGTCAGGAAGTGCACTTGCCCACAAATCAAGAGCTATTATCAGCTTTGCAAGGAATTCTTTAAAACCATCATATGTTTTAATCTTTTAAAAATATTTTAGTTGATTCAGATCTCAGATTGGGAATGAAGTTGCCACGTATTTATACCTCTAAAGACCCTAACACCTATGTGATACAGTTATTGTTGAGATGTAATAAGATATCTTTCATAGCTCATTTCATATCTTAGGAAGTAAGCTGTCAATCAATGGCAGATATCATTATTCTCTAAGAACAACTGTTTTGGAAAGTGTAGCCCTCTTAGACTGCACAAATATCCTGTTCTCTTGGGTGAGTGCAGGACTTTTCTTGGGAAGCGGGGAACAACTAATCCTAAATCTGGCCACTGAAATGTACACAAAAGGGTCAGAAGTGAACAGGGGCCACCCCCCTCAGTCTTTACCACCTGATCTGTTCCTTAGCCATGGAGAGGGCGTTCTCAGCAGCCATCCTCTGATTCTCAGCAGCCACTCCCCGGCTCTCAGCAGCATCTCTCTGGCTCTCAGTAGCCGCTCTCTGATGTTGTTCTGCTTCTTGCAGCTTCCTTAATTTGTCTACTTCTTATTTGGTATCACACAGCTTCTGCTATGATTCTGAAAAGCTTGAGGATAAAAGGGACACAAAAAGAATCACTAGATGCAAGCCACAGTTGCTAATACAAGGGATTCCAAGTCTTCATAAGGTTATAAAGCAAAAAAATTTACAGAAGCTTGTGTGAACATGAAGAATATCTGAAAGGCATAGCTGTGGAGAGGTTAACTGAAGCTGCAGAAAATATCTTAATGGATTATAGGAATTATCTTTCATTTTAATACCAGAGTGTTTATTAGTGGCATATGTATGTGAGCATTTCTGTTTTTGCTATACAAACTTTTCACACACGATTGTTAGTTATTGCTGCTATTTAATCTTAGCCTCACTTCCGTGAGGCCATAAGGTAATATGGAGTTCAATGCAATCTATATTAGTGTTCATCTTTTTTCCTTCCTTTCTTCTTGCCTTTCTTTCTCTGTTTCTGCCTTTCTTTCCTTTTTTATTTTTCTTGATTTTGTTAGTAAGAGAGAGAGTCTTGCTCTGTCAACCAATCTAGAGTGCAGGGGCATGATTATTGCCCCGTGGCAGCCTTGCTCCTGACCACCCAACTTCTGTGACTGTGGAATATGCTGCAGGGTGGAGAGGCCCCATCTCTACCTTTGCTGTAGCTTCTGGAGTTCTTTAAGAGGGCTCTCTGAGGGAACTCCATTGTGTTCCTGGTGAGCTCCCCAAGTAGCATCATCACCTATGTAGTCTGTCTAACAAGGGTACAAGTGAACTTTTCTAGAACTAGAGTATAAATGTTTTAACACAATAACTAAGTAAATGACA
>CAUYTI010119755.1:0-20476 GCA_963575145.1 Galago senegalensis
CTGTAGTCCCAGCTACTTGGGAGGCTGAGGCAGGAGACTCGCTTGAGCCCAGAGTTGGAGGTTGCTGTGAGCGTGATGCCATGGCACTCTACCCAGGGGGACAGCTTGAGGCTCTGTCTCAAAAAAAAAAAAAAAAAAAAAAAGATAGGGTCTTGCTTTTGATCAGGCTAGTCTGGAACTCCCGTGGTCAAGCAGTCTACTTGCCTTGGCCTCCCAGAATGCTAGGATCACAGGTGTGAGCTATTGTGCCTGGCCATTAAAGCCTATTTATAGGCAGAAAGTACCTGAAATTTTAAGTGACTTCTTAGTGATAGGTGCCCTTCTCTGATGGTTCTTGATTCATCCTGTAGATTTAGTAAGTACCCACTGTATGCAAAACCGAAGAGAGTGTCCCAGTCTTTTCTATCTTCTTGTCTGCCCCATCTAGTACCTCCTTTTTCCTGGACTCTTTCCTCTATACTTTCAGCCTCCCTCCATCTTAGTTGATCCTGTCCCCTCTACTATCAAATGGGTACTCTTAAATAGAATCAGTCTCCTTGCCTTCTCTTGCTTCCCCTTTGCTGCAATTTTTTTTTTTTGAGATAAGAGTCTCAAGCTGTCACCCTGGGTAGAGTGCTGTGGCATCATAGCTCACAGCAAACTCCAACTTGGGTTCAAGCAATCCTTTTGCCTCAGTTTTTCTATTTTTGGTAGAGACTGAGTCTCACTCAGGCTGGTCTCAAACGCATGAGCTCAAGTATCCACCCGCCTTGGCCTCCCAGCTTGCTAGGATTACAGGAGTGAACCACCGCGTCAGGCCTGCCATTGTTGTTATGTTCACTTGTTCTGGGAAATCCACCTTCTGAGACTTACTGCAGGCAGAGCCTACCCTCAGTCCCCCACCCTAGGGCAGTCATGTGTCCCCTGGCAGCTGGGATCCAGTTATGTGACTATAGCTCCACCAACTGGGTATACCTACTCTGTATGGACATTGTGTTATTGGCGGCAGTGGTCACAGGTAGCATGGGCAGAGTGGAGTGGTAAGCCACTGGAACTACCACTCCTACTGGCTAGTGCCAGGAGTGCTCAGTAGTAGCAACAGTTTTTTGTTTGTTTGTTTTATTTTTTTTTTAAGGCTCAGACTCTGTTGACCAGGCTAGAATGCAGTGGCATCAACATAGCTCACTGCAACCTCAAATTCCTGGGCTCAAGCACTCTTCTTGCTTCAGCCTCCCAAATATCTGGGACTACAGGCACCTGTCACCAGGCCAGGCTAGGTTTTCTATTTTTAGTTGAGACAGGGTCTCATTCTTGTTCAGTTTGGCCTTGAACTCCTGAGCTCAAGAGGTCCTCCTGCCTCTGCCCCACAGAGTGCTAGAATTATAGGCATGAGCTACCACGCCCAGCTGCAGCAGTGATGCTTTCAGTGGATCTGGACATTGTTTCTGTTGTTTGAGCTTCTAGGCCTGTGGCTTCTTTAGAGAATCTGGGAGCTCCCCAATATCCTTTAAGGTGTGGTTTCTGAACAATGCTACTATTGACAGTTGGGGCCAAATAATTCTTTACTGTGTCTAAGGAGAGCTGTCCTGGGTAGGATATTTGACACCATCTCTGCTCTCTACCCACTAGATACCAGCAGTAACCCCCTAATGTGACAACCAAAAATGCTTCCACACATTGCCAAATGTCCCCTGGGGGACATAACTTCCCTAGTCTCCCTCCTCATTCCAGCCCAACATCTTCCTCTACACTCCTCTGCTGACAGCTCCTTCTAGACATGATCCTCTCAGGCTGGTCCTGGTTCTGTGCTCAGTCTGAGCCTGCTTTATTCTTCTGATTTCTCTTTCTTCATCTGTCTCTGTTTAAAAGAAGTTGTTTTTTGGCAGTCTCTCTGTACTCTTTTCTTGGAAAGCCATACCATCTAAGACGTCAAAGCTAATGACACCTGCCCTGTCACCATCTGGTAGCTCTTTATTGCCTAGGTTTCTCTTTATCCTAAGCCAAACTTGTTATTGCCCACCCTCACACCTATGTCCTGTGTTTCAAACAGTGAGGTACATGCTCTTGCTTAATCCAGCTGAAATGCTTCTTGGAGGAAGTGATACCTGAACTGAATCCTGAAAGATTGAGGGGAAAAGGGAGAAAGGAACAGGCACTGTTAGCAAAGGGCCTGAAAGGAGAGGTGCCAGAGAAAGTAAATGAAAATCATGTGTAGGGTAGACACCGTGGCTCACACTGGTAATCCTAGCACTCTGGGAAGCTAAGGCAGGAGGATCCTTCAGCTTAGGAGTTTAACACCAACTTGAGCAAGAGCAAGACCCCATCTCTGCTAAAAATAGAAAAACTAGCTAGGCTTACTGGCTCATTCCTGTAATCCTAGCTCTCTGGGAGGCCTAGGTGGGTGGATTGTCTGCGCTCATGAGTTCCAGACCCGCTTGAGCTAGAGTGAGACCTCGCCTCTAAAAAAAAAAAAAAAAAAAATAGCTGGGTGTTGTGATGGGTGCCTGTAGTCCCAGCTACTTGGGAGACTGAGACACGAGAATAGCTTGAGCCCAAGGGTTTGAGGTTGCTGTGACACCATGGCACTCTATCAGGGGTAACAGAGTGAGACTCTGTCTCAAAAAAAGAAAAAAAAATAGAAAAACTAGGCAGTACCCATAGCTCAGTGGGTACACATACACCAGGGCTGGCTGGTTCGAACCCGGTCCCAGCCAGCTAAAGCAATAATGACAAATGCAACAAAAAAATAGCCAGGCATTGTGGCAGGTGCTTTTAGTCCCAGCTACATGGGAAACTGAGGTAAGAGAATCACTTAAGCCCAAGAGTTGGAGGTTGCTATGAGCTATGATGACACAGCACTCTACAAAGGGTGACATGGAAGGAAGGAATGAAGGAAGGAAGGAATCCTATGTAAAGATCTCTTCTATGACCTGTAGTAGGTATACAATCCATGGTAGATGTCTAAACATAATGGTTACCTAGTATAGTCCCTTTTCAGATGAAGAGCCTAAGTGCTGAGGAATGACTTTGTCAAATGCTTCTCCACCCTTCAGAGCCAGCCTCTGTCCTCCCAGCCAGAGCAGTGTGCCATCTAGAAGACATGTTCAGTTAAGTGGGATCCAGGGCCAGAGGGAAAATACCAGTATTTGGTGAGGTTTATGTTCAGTGTAGCTACCATTATTCTACCTTTTCTAGTGAGCCTTCATTTGTGTTCCCTTGGGCCACTTGGCCAGGTACCATGGCCTGTGGGAAGGTTTTACTCAGAACAACCATGGGAACAGTGGGAAGTGCTTTGCTTGCCTCCCTGGCCTCCTAAACCATACTTGGTATTGCCTTCTTTTAAACCCCACCTGTGAAGGTGCTTATGGCAGCCTTCTATAGGAGTTCACTGAGTTACTGAGGCCTACATTGGGGCCATTACTGGGCCAAAGTGTGTTGTATGGGGGGTTGCTGCCACATTCTGTCAGACTAGCAGACAGTCACATACCAGTGTAAAGAGCCCTGTGAGAGCCGCTGAGAGGTACAGCTGAGGATGGCACCCTCCAGACCAGTGCTAGATCCAAACCAGGGTTCAGTTTTCTGTTTCTTTCAGGATGAGACTAATTAGTCTATACCAGCTCTCCATTGTGTAAAAAATGAAGAGAACATTCTTGTCTTGTTTCCCAAAATGTAAGACATTTTATTTCTCATTAGGTATACATGTTCATTATACAAACTAAATAATACTGAAACACTAAAAGGAAAGTAGGCTTGGCGCCTGTAGTTTTGTGAGTAGGGCATCAGTCACATACGTGGAAGGTGGCAGGTTCGAGCCTGGCCAGGGCTTGCTGAACAACGATGACAACTGCAACCAAAAAATAGCTGGGCATTGTGGCGGGCACCTATGGTCCCAGCTGCTCAGGAGGCTGAGGCAGGAGAGTTACTTAAGTCCAAGAGGTTGAGGTTGCTGTGAGCTGTGACACCACGACACTCTACCGAGGGTGACATAGTGAGACTTTGTCTCAAAAAAAAAGAAAGTAAAATTCACCCCAGATCCCACTTATACAATCACAACTAACAACCAGCTTTTGAGCCTTCCATCCTCTTCACCCCTCAGGTAAGCACAAAGATCCTTATTTTTTCAATTACAATGGCTACCTGGTATTGGCACTTAGTGTATATCAGAACTTACGTCAAATGCTGGCTGGCAGCAGCCCTTCTTGCCCTCCAGGCCTTTGTCTCTGTCATCTGTTCCGCTGGCTATACCAGATGCAGTTCTTTCCTTACAATTTTAGGTTTCATCATTTTAAATATTATTTATACTTCTTCAGTCTTCCTGACATCCCAAGTCAGGTTCCTTGTTAGTTTTCATCACATATATTACTTTTCCTTGATCTACTTGTACCATAATCTATTATTTATTTTTATGCTTGTTCAATGTGTGGTTTTGTTGTTAGCCTGGAAGCTCTCAGAGGGCAGGAATGTTTGCCTGCCACAGACATGTTCAATAAATATTGTCAAATAAATGAAATGATCTCATTTTCACAACTATGTGTGATACTATTTTAGCCCCATTTTAGAGATGATTGAAGTGAGGCTTAGAACCTTTCCTTAATCAGCCCAAGGTAACATAGCAAATCAGTGGATCCATGTGTCTGTCACCACCCAGCCTGTGTGCTCTTAAGTCTTGTCTACTAAGCAACCGTAGCCTCTCACAAATTGGCTGGAAACTTTTCCTTTTTATGATATTGTGCAGTTTCCTTGTCAATAAATATACACTTACAGGGGGTTGTTTTTGTTTTTTGGGGTTTTTTGAGGCAGGTTCTTGCTCTGTGGTCTGGGCTCAAGTGCAGTGGCTGCAAACTCAAATTCCTAGGCTCGGCCCTGCGCCTATAGCTCAACCAGCTAAAGCGCCAGCCACGTACACCTAAGGTGCTGGGTTCGAATCCCAGGCCAGGGCCCACCAAACAACAATGACGGCTGCAACCAAAAAATAGCCTGGCGTTGTGGCAGGCGCCTGTGGTCCCAGCTACTTGGGAGGCGGAAGCAAGAGACTCGCTTGAGCCCAAGAGTTGGAGGTTGCTGTGAGCTGTAATGCCACGGCACTCTACCCAGGGGGACAGCTTGAGGCTCTGTCTCAAAAAAAAAAAAAAATTCCTAGGCTTAAGTGTTCAGCTTCTGACTATAGGCAGGCACTATCACTGCCTGGCTGAATTTTATATTTTTTGTTTTCTATTTTTTGTCAGGCTAGTCTGGAACTCCTGGTCTCAAATAATCCTTCTGCCTTGGCCTCCGGAAGCGTTGAGATTACAGGTGTGAGCTATGGGGCCCAGCCTATGTTCATAACTTTTATTATTTCTTTTTAGAGACAGAGTCTCACTTTGTTGCCCTTAGTAGAGTACTCTAACGTCATAGCTCACAGCAACCTCCAGCTCCTTGGGCTTAAGCAATTCTCTTGCCTCAGCCTTCCAAGTAGCTGGGACTAGAGGCGCCTGCCACAACACCAGCTATTTTTTTTTTTAGTTGCAGTTTGGCCAGGGCTGAACTCGCTACCCCTCCCCGCCCATCCCCTCACCCTATATGGGGCTGGTGCCCTACTCACTGAGCCACAGGCACTGCCCTATTCATAATTTTTAATGATGCCATGGTATTGCATAGTGTGGATGTAATTTATTCATTCATTCCCTTGTTGGGCTTCTCAATTTTTCCCAGTTATGGAAGACCTTATGATGAACGTCCTTGTGCATGCATATTTCAGCACTTCTTTCAGCACTTGTAATTTTATTCCTTAAGATAAATTCCTAGAAATTTGCACGTTTGTTTACAACATGACCAGCTGCAAGACTGGGCAGTGAGGTGCTTGAAGGAGTGGAAATCGTGGGTGCCAGCACTTCCAAATCCCCCCGGAATTTTTTCAAGATACTCATACCAAGCCCCACGTTAGGAGGCAGGTGGGGGGCCAGGGCACTGGCACTGCTTTTTTGTTTTTTGAGACAGAGTCTCATTGTGTCATCCTCGGTAGAGTGCTGTGGCATTACAGCTCACAGCAACCTCAAACTCCTGGGCTTAAGCGATTCTTGTGCCTCAGTCCCCCAAGTAGCTGGGACTACAGGCACCTGACACAACTCCTGGCTATATTTTGGTTGTAGTTGTCATTGTTTAGCTGGCCTGGGCTGGGTTCGAACCCGCTAGCTTCGGGGTATGTGACTGGTGTCCTAGTCGCTGAGCTACAGGGACCCAGCCACTGGCGCTGTTTTGAAGGTTCTGGGGTGCCAGGAATTGAGGACCATTGGTTTAAGCTGGTGGTCACAGCAGGTGCCAAGTCGTATAAGTTGTAAAATGCTTAGCCAGGCGTTGCGGCGGGCACCTGTAATCCCAGCTACGCGGGAGGCTGAGGCAAGAGAATCGCCTAAGCCCAGGAATTGGAGGTTGCTGTGAGCTGAGACCGCACAGCACTACACCGAGGGCGATAAAAGTGAGACTGTCTCCAAAAAAAAAAAAAAAAAAGTTGTAAAATTCTGACAGTCCTTGGCCCCGGTCAATCCTCAGTTTCCTCCTTTTTAAGGGGCTGAGAGGAGCCTTCGATGACCTGGACTCCTTCCGTCCCCCAGTGTTGGGGGGCTAGGTTTGATTCTACCCGCTTTCTGGTGCGCAGGGCGGGGGAGGCAGCTGGGAAGATGACGTAATGTGTCCACAGCCCACGCCAGAGGCGGCCGGCAATCGCGGGTGGGGGGGGTGGCCTGTTAACCCTTCATTCCCACGCGGGAGGACGGAGTGCTTGTGGAGCAGATCCAACGAAAAAAGGAGCGTCTCCCTTAAACAAGAACCAGAAGGCTGGGCTGAAGAGCCAGCAACGACTCTTTGCATTAGCTCGGAAACCTCGGGGGGAGGAGCCCCGCTATGCAAATCTGAGCTGCTGATCGATGACGCGCCATCACCCCACGCGCTGCTTCGCAAGCTGATTGGCTGATAGGAGCCTGGTCCCATTGACAACAAACAAGGGGGCGCGCGACCTGGGGGCGGGGCAGCAGAGGGCGCTGGCTGGGGCGGGGGAATATCGCCCCGCCCCTTCCGCGCGGCGCCGGGGCGCAGCGCAAACATGGCGGCTACTGGCTCGGGCCGGTGAGGCGGTGCCGGGCGGGGGCTGTTGGGTGTCATGGGTGGTGGCGGCGGTACCGCCCCCGCGTCTCCCTGAGAGGGACGGCAGGGGGGGCCTCTGCGCTGGGCCGGGCAATGGACGAAAGCAGCGAGCTGGCCGGTCTAGAGACCATGGAGACCCTCACGGAGCTGGGTGATGAGCTGACCCTGGGGGATATCGACGGTGAGTGGTGGGTGGGTGCGTAGGCGTGCAGGGGGCGCGCGGGGAGGAAGGGGTTACGGCTGCGCGAGCGGGTGCGCGTGCGCCCACTCCCCGACAGCCTTGGCTGGCGCGGGAATAACCCCGCGCGCGTGGCCACCCCGGCAGTCCCCAACTCTTCCCGCGATGCGAGCGTGAGTCTGAAGCGGCCGCGCCGCTCCAGGTGCGGTGGGCTCTGGGGCGCCTCCGAGCCGGAAGTGGAACGAGGGTCCCGGGTCCGGAGTGCGGGGCCGGGGGCGTCTCCGGGAGCAGCTTGAGGAGAGCGCGCAGCCGTCGTCTTCCTCGCGCGCCCCCACGCGCTATCAGTCGTTCCGCTTTTCTGCCGCCCGCGGCCGTGCGTCGCACCTGTCACTCCCTGCCCGGCCTCGAGGGCGGCTTTGGCATTCCCAGGACCCAGCCCCTAATCTCCGCGACCGCTGGTTTGCCCGGGATTGACCGACGGCGGGTCTCCAGGCGCTGTGGGAAACTTTGGGCAGAGGCTGAAGCAAGTTGCTGATGTACCGAGCGGGTGGCGGCGAAGCGTGAACGCATCTCTCCGGGATGGAGACCTGGGCGCTCCTGCTTTCACACCGCAAAGGGAATTGAACAGAAAGAATTTTGAGTTGTTGCCCCTCGGGTACAGGCTGGGGAGTGGGTGGCCTTTGTTCCGGCAGCCTTAACGGCGAAGTGGAAAAAGCTGGTAGGACCCCAGGGATCCTCACAAAATGCTCTCATTTTGCGACCACGGGAACCAAGGGTTAGAGAGCGACTTGCCCAAGGTCACACAACTGGTATATAGAGCCCAGTTCTGGGCCAGTGTCGGTTTCTTTGCACTTCACCTTTGGGGATGAAGAGTCCAGTGAATAGGCTAGTAACTCTCAGTAGTTGAGATCTGATGTTCCAGGCCCCGAGTACTTTGTATTATTTCAGTTATCCCTCACAACAGTCCTGAGTGTTAGGTATGCTTATTACCCTTATTTTAATATAGTCATAAAAGAGACTGAGGTCTGGAGATGTTGAGTTGTCTTAGGCCACTCATCTTGGAGAGTCCAGAACCCATGCTCTTAAGCAGTAACTCAGGTACATTGTGCTTTTCATTTTACAAAATGCTTTCATGTCCAGGATCTCACAACAGCCTAGCAGGCCTATATGATGGCTGCTTTTGTGAAGATGAAGAAACAGAGGCAGCAGAAGATTGTCTCCTGGGGAAAGAGATAAATGGCAGCAAATAACTGAATAGGATCCATTTGCCATTTTCCCATTTTGCTTTTGTGATATTTCTCCCCTTGGTTTATCTTCCCTTTCCATTTTGGTCCTCCCAGTAGTATAGTAAGACTTTTAATTGAAGCCCCTTACACTCTTCACTTTGACCAAGTGCTCCTAAATACAGAGATGGGTTAACAAATGGGGAGGTGGTACAGGAATTCTTAGAGCTTAACAAGGGCATCTAACATCTTAGAGAACTTCTGTGTCAGGCCCTGGGTTAAGCACCATACACAATTAACGTTCTCAATCCCCATAACAACACTATCTGGTAGAAAGAACTGTTATTGATACTAGTCGTCTCCCTCTCACAGACCTAGAAACAGGCCCAAGGGTGGTTTATTAACTTACTGAAGAGTACACAGCCAATAAGAAATGCTGAGTATTCAGGTGGTCTACCAGCACAAAAAGAAAGCCATGTGCATTTTGTATTCCTATTCCATAATTGATTCTTATTTGTCTTAATTTGTAATGTGCTAAATTACTTGGTGGTTAGTAATAACTTTATTCCTATATGTTGCTGAATAAAATGTCCGCTCTGGAAATTACCACAGTGGTTCAGTGGTTTCATAGGTCTCCTACCAGTTTTGATCCTAGTGGAAGAGGATTCCAAATCTTTGCCCTTCTAGAAGACCTGGCTTACAACAGTGCATGAGGCTCTTTCTCAAAATCCAATTATATACCACAGAAGGAAATGGTGTGGCTGTTCTGTCACAAGAAACCTAGAAGCTAGGTTTGGGAAAATTGGTTCCCTATCTTCAGTTGATTAACAGGTATTCAGGTGCCACCTGTATGTAAGCTGCAAGGAACCATGAAAGATAGAAAAGAGAGTTCTGTGACCTTGTGGAGCTTGAGATGAATAATAAACTATAGTGCTAGTATAGAACACTTTACAGTTGCACATGGCAATAAGTGAAATACAGCAATAAGGGTAGCTTGGTAAAGTCTAGCTTAATCAAAAAGACCATGCCAAGGAGGTAGCTCTTGAACTGGAGGGCCTTGAGGGGTAAGAGGTGTTGGGCTGAATGTCAGTGATCTGCAGATTTAAGTACTTGATACTCACTCATCTCTTCCCCTTACTAAACATTAGCTCTGTGTGGACAGGGACCTTTGTTTTGTTGACCCTGAATTTTTAGTACCTTAGAATGATGCCTGGCACAGTAAGAATGCCCACTAAATATTTGTGGAATGCCTGAATGAATCCAGTGATCGTGGGCAGGGCAGGAAACTTAAGTTGCACTGGATATGGTTTGGAGTTGGAGTAGATTAAAGGCAACCAGCTCAAATGCCTTTAGGAACCAGTGAGGTGAAAAAGAGGAGTATGAGTACATTTACTTTCTTCGTATGTGTATGGTGGGAATAAGGGGTACCTGAAACCTAGAGAGCTCATGTCTGCCTCTAAAAGGAGTAGGCAGGCAGAAATCCTTCATTCCACAAAGTCTACTCTGCTCTAACTCATTGGTACCTTTCATGGGTATCAACTAAAGGAGCCCAGATTCATTCACTCTTAAGTGGCTTCTAAGTTACCCCCATGACTGACAAAGTGGTGCAGATAGCTTTGAACAAGACAAACAAAGTTTTTTTCTCTTTCAGGAGGCTTAACTTCTTGATGAAGGAATTACAAGTTAAAGTAAATGAACAACTTTGGTGGAGCACTGTAAAAAAAAAATTGAGTCGGTCTCTATTAAAGAGACTGACTGAGTTAGCCTACTTTAGACTTGGTCATCCAGGCACACCTTTTGGAAGAGTGTCTTTTTTTCAAAAGATGGCCAAGACTGACTGTTGGCCATCAAGAGTGACCTCAAGCAGTCCTCCTGCCTTGGCCTCTCAGAGTGCTAAGATAAATCAGAAGTTCAAGACCAGCCTGAACAAGAGCAAAACTCTGTCTCTGCTAAAAGTTGAAAAACATTAGCCTGGCATTTTAGTGGGCACTTGTAGACCCAGCTACTCTGGAGGCTGAGATAGGAGGATCACTTAAACCCCCAGGAGTTTGAGGTTACTGTGAGCTAGGCTGATACCATGGCACTTAGCCTGGGCAACAGAGTGAGATTTTTATGGGAAATCTCCAGATTTTATATCTTGGTTCTACATTGGGTATCCAACAAAGCATGTGTGCTAATTGATTTCCAGGGCTTTGTTCTCCTATAGAATGTTCTATTGTCCCAGGACCCCAGGTTTCTTGTGATAGAATAGCTTGCATCCTTTTGTGTTATATATTTTGAGAAAGGGCCTCATGCATTGTTATACATCAGGTATTCTGGAAGGGCAGAGAGGTAGGATCCTCTTCCACTTGTATCAAGAAAGGCACAGTTGGCTCAGCGCCCATAGCACAGTGGTTCTGGTGTCAGCCACATACATCAATGCTGGCGAGTTCGAACCCAGCCTGGGCCAGCTACACAAAAATGACAACTGCAACAAAAAATAGCCAGGTGTTGTGGTGAGTGCCTGTAGTCCCAGCTACATGGGAGGCTAAGGCAAGAGAATCACTTAAGCCCTACAGTTTGAGGTTGCTGTGAGCTATGATGCCCCAGTACTCTACCAAGGGCGACGTAGTGAAACTCTGTCTCAAAAAGAAAAGAAAGAAGGAAAGGCACAATCACAGAGGTGAACTTTTGGCTGAGCCTAGAAGGGAGGGTGGCAGGAATAGCATAAGCATGTGGAAGGAAATGGACCAAACTGCATTTAGAAATAAAAGATGACTAGAGATCTTTTTTTTTTTTTCTTTCCTGAGACAGAGCCTCAAGCTGTTGACCTGGGTAGAGAGCCAAGGCATCACAGCTCACAGCAACCTCCAACTCCTGGGCTCAAGCGATTTTCCTGCCTCCGCCTCCTGAGTAGCTGGGACTGTAGGCACCTGCCACTATACCAAGCTATTTTTTGGTTGCAGCCATCATTGTTTGGTGGGCCCTGGCTGGATTCAAACCCGCCAGCTCAGGTGTATGTGGCTGGTGCCTTAGCCGCTTGAGCCACTAGAGATTTCTTTGACTATACAGTGTATAAAGAAATAGGAGATGAGATCTGAGGGATGAATTAGAGCCAAATTGTGCTCCAGATGTAAGATGTTTTGCGGAATGTAGGGAGGGGATTGTTGAAGAGTTTCAAGTAAGGGGATGACACATTAATTATGGGTTTTAAGAAAATTCAAGGAAGATTGGAGGCAGAGAGACCATTTAGGAAACTTTAGCCATCTGGATGTGAGATGATGATACTTAAAGGGTGACAGGCTGGGCATGGTGGTTCACACCTGTAATCCTAGCACTTTGGGAGGCAGAGGCAAGAGGAATCACTTGAGGGCAAAAGTTTGAGACCAACTTGGGTAATAGCAAGACCCCCATCTCCACAAAAATAAAACCCAGAAAAATTAGCCAGGTATGATGGCATGTGTTTGTAGTCCCAGCTACCATGGAGGCTGATATGGAAGGATCACTTGAGGCCAGGAGCTCAAGACCAGCCTGGGCAACCTAGCAAGACTGTGTCTCTAAAGATATGTATAAAAATAATTATCTGGGCATGGTAGTTCTTTTAAGGCGGCTGAAACAGGAGAATCACTTGAGCCAAGAACTTGGAGGATGCCGTGAGTTATGATCACGCCACTGTGCTCAGCCTGGGCAGCAGAGAAAGACCTCTATCTCTTTAAAACAAAAAATGCTGGACATTATGGGACAGGTCCTGAGTGGGGGGAAAAACTGCTGAGGGTGGGTCCTCTGTGAAGGCTTGATCCTGAAGGCAGAGCAGAGGTAGAATACTAAGGTCACATTTAGGCTTTGAGCCTGGGGCATTAGGAGTTCAGAAACCAGCAGATAGGGCTAATTTGGGAAGGTGATGAAAATTTGTCTTAAGTGGGCTGAAATTAAGGTATGTAAGGGTCATCTAGTAGACAAAGTGGGAGGCAGATACTCAGGAGAAGGTCAAAGTGGATGGAGGCTGAGGAGTAGCCACCTATTTACTGATGAGTCAAGGATAGAGGTGAGGAGAGAAGTGGGGCGTTTGAGGTGAAGAAAGTGTAATAAACTTAGAGGAAGTGAGCTTTTCAAGGAGTGGTCAGTGGATGATGTAGAGGGAGTACAGCAAAGGTGATAGCGGCAGCAAAGTCAAAGGATTTGGTAATTAGGCAGTTGACCTTTGACAGAGCAGTCAGGTGAAGGGAGTGTCTAAGGTTAGATAAACCGGGGATTCAGGGGTGAGTGGGATATGGGCAAGCAGAGGTAGTAGCTGTTCTCTTCAGAGGTTTAAGACATTTTTTTCTTTTTCTTTTCTTTTTTTTTTTTTTTTTGAGACAGCGCCTCAAGCTGTCCCCCTGGGTAGAGTACAGCTCAACCCAGGGGGACAGCTTGAGCAACCTCCAACAGCACAGCTCACAGCAACCTCCAACTCCTGGGCTCAAGTGAGTCTCCTGCCTCTGCCTCCCAAGTAGCTGGGACCACAGGCAGCACAGCTCAGAGCAACCTCCAACTCCTGGGCTCAAGTGAGTCTCCTGCCTCTGCCTCCCAAGTAGCTGGGACCACAGCACCCGCCACAACGTCCGGCTGTTTTTCGGTTGCAGCCCTCATTGTTGTTTGGCAGGCCGGTCTGGATTCGAACCTGCCACCTTAGGTGTATGTGGCTGGCGCCTTAGCCACTTGAGCCACAGGCGCCGAGCCAAGACATTTTTTCAATGAGCTCATCTATTTTCTGTCTTTATGAGTTTGCCTATTCTGGACATTTCATAAATGTCGTCAGACAACATGTGGCTTCTTAGCATAATGCTGAGGTCCATCCATATTACAGTGTAATGTTCTGATGTATGGCGATACCACATTTTGTTTATCTATCCAATGTTTATGGACATTTGGACAGTTTCCACTCTTGGCTATTGTAAGTGAAGCATGTTCGAGTGGCTGTTATAAGTGATTCATGTTCAAGTTTCTGTGTCTGGACATATGTATTTGTTTTTCTTGGTAGATCTACACTTTTTGTTGTTGTTTGTGTTTTCCAAGGACTTATAGTTCCATTTATTCACTAGCTTAGTTTCTATGTTCCTGTAACTAATTCAGTCTTAAATTAGCATGGTGGTCAGTTCCTTTTTATCCTGGACCCTTTCCCTTTTTTGCCCCATTTGGTAGTTACTATTTAGTCTCCTTTCCTCTAGTTACCTTGGGGCAGCCCCTAACCATCATCCTAGGGGAATTGGTGAAGTTCCTGTTTCCTAGTTCTTGCTTTTTCACTCTCTTGTTTTGATGGAGCACAATCTCTAGTAACTTCCTGAGAAAGAATACTTGGAGGTAAGTTTTTTGAGGCCTTGTACTCTAAAAATATTATTATTTTAACCTTACTCTAAATTCATAGTTTGGCTGAGTTTGGAGCTTTAGATTGGACATAATTTTACATTTTTATATATATATATATGGTTTTTTTGAGACAGAGTCTCACTTTGTCACCCTTGTTAGAGTGCTGTGGCATTGTAGCTCACAGTAACCTCCAACTCTTGGGCTCAAGTAATCCTTTTGCTTCAGCCTCCTGAGTAGCTAGGACTATAGGCATCTGCCAGAACACCTGGCTATTTTTAGAGATGGAGGGTCTCACTTTGGCTCAGGCTGGTTTCGAACCTGTGAGCTCAGGGCAGTCCTTCCTTGGCTTTCCAGGGTGCTAGGATTACAGGCGTGAGTCACCACGCCTGGCCTCATATTATAATTTTGAAGGCATTCCCTGATTGTCTTCTCACTTAAAATAGTTGGAAAATTTGATACCATTTTGATTGTTTTTATATTTTATTTTATTTATTTATTTTTATTTTTTATTTTTTTGTAGAGACAGAGTCTCACTTTGTGGCCCTTGGTAGGGTGCCGTGGTTTCACACAGCTCATAGCAACCTCCAACTCCTGGGCCCAAGTGATTCTCTTGCCTCAGCCTCCCGAGTAGTTGGGACTACAGGCGCCTGCCACAATGCCTGGCGATTCTTTGGTTGCAGTTTGGCTGGGGTCAGGTTCAAACCCACCACCATGGGTATATGGGACTGGCACCCTACTCACTGAGCCACAGGTACCGCCCTTGATTGTTGATCCTTTTGTGTGATCTTTCTCTTCTGAAAGCTTTTAGGATCTTTCCTTTATCCTTGGTGTTCTGAATTCCATGAAATGTTTCTTGATGTGGCTGGGCTGTCAGTCACTGTTCCTACCTAGTGGCCTCTGGAGAGCTGTCTGTGTCTGATACCTGCATTCATGCCATTCTCCTGCTATTAGCCTACCCTGTACTAGGCTTGCAGAGGAACATCCTGTTCCTGAGCCTTTCCACGGCACTGCCTTGGACCTCTGCTGGCTTCCTTCTCCCTGCAGGCACCCAGTTTCATCTTTGTCAAGGTACCCTGTCAGTCAGTAGGAATAGGTACTGTGTGAAAGTGTATCTAATGAGGAAAGGAAAGCACTTTCAAATTCAGTCTGGTTCACATCATTAAGAAGGCTGGAGTGGCCAATGGGGTGAAGTAGGAGTGAGTTTGCGGATGGTTGTTGTCTGCCTACCACAGAGAGGTGGAGGTGACGAGAAGGGATAGAAACTGAATTCACATTTCTACAGTGAGTAGTGCTTTGGAAAACCTGCTTAGTAAGGTGAAGCACAGATCTACTTTTTACCCTGTATGTACCTTTATAGAGACATAAGCTTTGTTTGACACTTGAATATATGTCATTGTCACTAATGTTTGATTGAAAAAGCTGCTGTTGTTTACAGCTTATTTATTTTCCACCCATTTTTAGTTCCTGGTCTCATCCAGTCACATATCCTGGAACATGTTTTCTGGGGTTACACAGACCACCAAACTGTAGTCTCCTTGGGTTTTTCCTCCTTCCTCTGTTTTTTTGGCCTCACCCTTAACAAACATTCTCTGCATTCACACCCAGGCCTTTGGCCTAATGTTCCTGAGTGCTGCTTGCTTGTCATTGACCAGTGTTTTATGTAGTTCTCATACTCAGCTCAGATTATGGCATATTTTTAAAAGTTAATTTTTGCTTCTTTCTCAACTAGATCTTTTCCTCCTCAAATTCATAATTGAAAAAAGGAAATCTTAAGCAACTCTATTCAGTTAGAACTTTCCGAATATCAAATTATTCATATCCTTCTGGATTCTTGTCTGAACTTTGTTGAGGTACACAAATGTTATCGTAATGTTTTCACATACAGGTTGTTATATGTTGAAATAGCTGAGGTGTGATAACCATATAATCTAATGTCATCCATCAAATAGGCAAACGTTTGCGTACCCATGTGCCTGTTGAACATTTTCATCCTTTGCAATTTTTCCTTAATGTGAGCAGGGTTGTTCTGAACACTTCTGAACAAGTCACTTTGTGTGTGTGTCCTGAAGAGGAGTCTTCATGTTGAAGAGATTGTTTACACATTGCCAGCTGTAGCCCTTTCGATTTTAAAATAGTTCCAGTCCTACGGTTTATTTTTTTACCTTTTTTTTTTTTTTGGTGGGGGCTGGATTTGAACCCGCCACCTCCGGCATGTGGGACCGGTGCCCTGCCCTTTTGAGCTACAGGCGCCACCTTCCAGTCCTACAAATTAGTGTAGTAATTGGGAACTACAACTTGGAAAGTATATCTAGTGGAAACTAATTTTTAGTTTCTCTTTCAGAACTTAACTTGCTATTATAAATATAAGCAAATAACAAATATGGATTTTAATTTTTGCTCTTTTTTTGACTCCAAAAATGTAGCATGCTATAGCCCTGTTCTTCTGAACCTTGCCTCTGCTTCTCCACATGTATCTTAGAGATCTTTCCAGACTTTTTCATGGCTGCATCTTTTTTCATTGTATGGATGTATGGTTATTCATTCGTCCAATCTCTTTTTGATGGACACTTGAAGGTATTTTCAGTCTTCTGCTGTTAATACAGTAGACAGGTGATACTTGTATCTGCAGAATTAAAAGTGGTGCTGCAGTGAATAGCTTTGTAAATACATCATTTCACACATGTTCAGGTGTAGGTGCAGGAGAGATTACCAGAAACAGGATTTTTTAAAGTCAAATTGAGGATGGTGGTATCTCCATCATAGATGCTGCAAGAATACAGTGAGAAGGCCAGGCGAGATGTCTCACGCCTGTAATCCTAGCACTCTAGGAAGCCAAGGCAGGTGGATATCCTGAGCTCACAGGTTCAAGACCAGCCTGAGTCAGACCTTGTCCCTCAAAATAGCCAAATGTCTTGGTGGGCAATGATGCCATAGCACTCTACTGAGGGTGACAAAGAGAGACTTTGTCTCCAAAAAAAAAAAAAAAGAATCCAGTGAGATAAAATAGAAGGAAGGGGCATAAACTAACATTCTGTCCTGGCTCTGTGTGCATCTGTAGTTTTGTTAGATCCTGCTAAACGGTACGTGGTGGATATTCCAATTTACACTTCCACCAGCATGTGGGAAGGTGCCCAATTCCACAGCTTCTAGGCACACTTGGGACTCCGTTTTGCCATACTTCTGCCAGTTTAGAGCTTACATCATTCTCACCTTCAACACTGCACATACCCAAACCCTCTGTTGTGGCCTCCTGGCTCCTGACTGGACTTTGCTATACTCAAGATCACTGGCAGTCACTGGGTAGTAACTAACTTTCTGAGTGATCCTTGCTAGTGCCTCAGATGTCCTCTTTGTTTGCCCAGGACCCTAGTGGTTGGGATTGTCTTAGACTTCTGCTTCAAGTTTATTGGAGTGATCCTTCATCTGATTTTGCCTTCATCTCTTTACTTTTAAAATTGTTCCCTACAGTACATACAGCAGCTCCTTATGTTCAGCCCTCTGCTTGGGGGGACTTGAAAAATGTTTTCCTGTTTTACATTGTTTCATCAGAATTCTGTTCCTATCTGATCTCTCATATAGTTCCAGGGTGGCAGCCTTTGCTGTCCTAAAATTTCAGGGTACCCCTCACATAAAAATGCTTTGGGGCTTTTTATCACCACAAATAGTGTTCTGGAATTTCCTTCCTTTCACTGTAATTCTCTTAGGCCACTTTCACCAAAATCTGCAGATATTTTAGGAAATGCCACTTTGTTATGAATAGCCTCATTTCTCATAGTACTTTGATTTGGATTTTTAAAAACCGATCATGGTACTCTTCCTGAGCTAGTTGAGTGGGCTTTCTGTTTATTTCATTGGCAGAGCTGGACATTGAGCTGTGGTGATTGTTTTCTATTACGTTTAATTCTTCTGGCATGCATATATAGTCATGCACCACTTAGTGATGATGTTTCAGTCAGTGATAGACCACATATGCAACGGTGGTCCCATAAGACTATAATGGAGCTGAAAAATTCCTATCACATATTGAAATTGCAGCTGTCAGCCAGGCGTGGTAGCTGACGCCTGTAATCCTAACGCTATTGAGAGGCAAAGGCAGGTGGATTGCCTGAGCTCAGGAATTTGAGACTAGCCTGAGCAAGAGCAAGACCCCAAAATACAAAAATTAGCTGGCATTGTGACAGGTACCTATAGTCCCAGCTACTTGGGAGGCTGAAGCAAGAGGATCCCTTGAGCCCTGGAGTTTGAGGTTTTTGTGAGCTATGACATCATGGGACTCTACCCAGAGCACAGAGTGATAGCCTGTCTCAAAAAGAAAAAAAATAAAGAAAAGAAAAGAAATTGTAGCTGTCATAATGTCACAGTACAACACATTATTCACATGTTTATGGTGATTCTGCCAGTCCTATAAAAGTATAGCAGATACAATTATGTATAATACAAAATACTTGATAATTAATGGCTATGTTACTGTTTTACACATTTATTATACTATAGTTTATTATTTTTTACTTTTATTTAACAGCATCTATGTGCGAATTTATCATTATTTTAGAGTGTGCTCCTCTCCTTATAAATAGAAACTTACTGTAGACAAGTCTTTCAGAAAATACTCCAAGAGAAGCAATCATTATGACAGGAGATGACAGACAGCTTAATGCTTGTTATTGCCTCTGAAGACCTTCCAGCGGGAGAAGTGTGGAGATGGAAGACAGTGATATTGATGATTCTAACCCTGCGTAGGCCTAGGCTAATGTGGATCTTTTTTTTTTTTTTTTTTTTTTTTTGAGACAGAGTCTCAAGCTGTCCCCCTGGGTAGAGTGCTATGGCTTCACTGCTCACGGCAACCTCCAAATCCTGGGCTCAAGCCAGTCTCCTGTCTCAGCCTCCCAAGTAGCTGGGACCACAGGTGCCCGCCACAACGCCCAGCTTGGATCTTTGTTAAAAACTAAGATACAGGCTCGGTGCCTGGCTCAAGTGGCTTAGGCACCAGCCACATACACCTGATGTGGCGGGCTTGAATCTAGCCCAGGCCCGCCAAACAACATTGAGGACTGCAACCAAAAAATAGCCAGGCATTGTGGTGGGCGCCTGTAGTCCCAGCTACTTGGAAGGCTGAGGCAGGAGACTTCCTTGAGCCCAGGAGTTGGAGGTTGCTGTGAGCTGTGATGCCACAGCAGTCTACCCAGGGGGACAGCTTGAGGCTCTGTCTAAAAAAAAAAAGCTAAGACACCTTGGTGTGGTCACACTTAATTGACACAATGTAAGAGTATTGGCACACCTTTTGAGTGTGGGACACAACTACAAGAGATACTCTAGCATCTGCAAATATTGTAACCTAGTTGTTTGTACTGTCACATTAACCTAAAATAAAAAGAATTTTTTTTTTTTTTTTGAGACAGAGCTTCAAGCCATCACCCTGGGTAGAGTGCTGTGGCCTCACAGCTCACAGCAACCTCAAACTCCTGGGCTTAAGCGATTCTCTTGCCTCAGCCTCCCAAGTACTGTGTTTCCCCGAAAATAAGACCTACCCCCAAAATAAACCCTAGCAGAATTTCTATGCATTTGTTAAATATAAGCGCTACCTCTGATAATGCATAAGTGCATAGCCATGCCAGATGCACGGAGCAGTAAGGAAGACTGGAATACCTTTTGTCTGTCACAGCTCCTTTCTCCGAGCCCAGCCATTCGTACTTGCATCCTATTCTGAATGTGCGAGCTAGGGGAAAGGAGTTCACGGGTCACTAGCTCCAGCCCCACCAACAAGGTCGACGCCCCCTGTCAGGTTCCAGAGGAAGATGACTTAACTGTATTTGAATAAATGTAGATTGTTGTATTATACTTAATAAAAATAAGACATCCCTTGAAAATAAGCCCTAGTATGTCTTCTTGAGAAAAAATAAGACAGTGTCTTATTTTGGGGGAAACTTGGTAGCTGGGACTACAGACGCCTGTCACTATGCCCAGCTATTTTTTGGTTGTATTTGTCATTGTTTGGCAGGCCCAGGCCAGATTCGAACCCACCAGCTCCAGTGTATGTGGCTGGTGCCCTAGCTTCTTAAGCTACAGGCAGTACCAACCTAAAATAAATTTTAAAAATTATAAAGAAAGCTAAGACACAAAAAAACTTTAAAAAGTAGGCCACGTGTGGTGGCTCATGCCTGTAATCCCAGCACTCTGGGAGGCCAAGGCCAATGGATCGACTAAGCTCACAGGTTCAAGACCAGCCTGAGCCAGAATGAGACCCCGCCTCTAAAAATAGCCAGGCCAATGTGGCAGGTAACTGTAGTCCCAGATACTCAGGAGGCTGAGGCAAGAGAATTGCTTGAGTCCAAGAGTTTGAGGTTGTTGTTAGCTATGACACCATGGCACTCTACCAAGGGCAACAAAATGAGACTGTCTCAAAAAAAAAACAAGGTTTAAAAAGTAAAAAGTTAATATAAAAATTGCTCATAGGATAAGGATATAAAGAAAGAAAATATTTTTGTACACTTGTACAATGTATTTGTGTTTCTTTTTTTTTTTTTTTGAGACAGAGCCTCAAGCTGTCCCCCTGGGTAGAGTGCCGTGGCATTATAGCTCACAGCAACCTCCAACTCCTGGGCTCAAGCGAGTCTCCTGCCTCAGCCTCCCAAGTAGCTGGGACCACAGGCGC
>CAUYTI010119756.1:0-15888 GCA_963575145.1 Galago senegalensis
GGTGATCAAGGAGTGAGGTCAAGGCGTGTGCACCAGCTCCCTCCTGGGAGGGGTATAAAAGGGCCAGCGGGAGAGGAGGGCCTCAGACTTGTGGTCGGCCTTGTCAGTTGATCTGAACTACTGTGCAGCCTCTGCCCTTCACCATGACCTCCTGCCTTAGCTCATCCTGCTCTCTGGGCTGCACCAAGCCCCTGGGAGCCAGAAACGTCTGCATCTCCCCGGTCGATGTCGAGTGCCAGCCCAGAGTGGAGTGTCTCTTGGCCAACGTGGCACATGCCAACCGCATCCGTGTGGGGTCCACTCCCCTGGGCCGCCCCAGCCTCTGCCTGCCCCCCAGCTGCCATGCTGCTTGTCCTTTGCCAGGGACCTGCCACGTTCCCGGCAACATCGGGATCTGCGGGGCCTATGGTGAAGGCAGCCTGAATGGCCATGAGAAGGAGACCATGCGTTTCCTGAATGACCGTCTGGCCAACTACCTGGAGAAGGTGCGGCAGCTGGAGCGTGACAATGCCGAGCTGGAGACCAAACTGCGCGAGTGGAGCAGGTGCCACGAGTCCAGCGTGTGCCCGGACTACCAGTCCTACTTCCGTTCCATCGAGGAGCTGCAGCAGAAGGTGAGGCGTGGGACAGCCGGGGCATGCTGGGTCTGAGAAGGCAGAAGGGTGGCAGGAAAAGAGCTTGGGGTGCTTGGATTCTCTCTGGACTTGGGTGTAGACACCCTCATGAGCTGGCACCCAGAGCGTGATGCTTTGTGTGTGAACTGTCTTCTTGGATTTCCTCAGATCCTGTGCAGCAAGGCTGAGAACGCCAGGCTGATTGTGCAAATTGACAACGCCAAGCTGGCCGCTGATGACTTCAGGATCAAGTAAGTGAGGCTGCAGAGGGCCAGGGGACTCTCTCCTCCACCCTACGTCCTCAATGCCTGGTGAATGAGTGGATTGCTGTCCTTTTCCTTCCTTGCTAAATTCCCCAAATTAAAATTTTTACTGTTACCAAAACTAGTAGAAGGTGGAGGAGAAAAATCATCATTAAATCCAGTGGGCGTGTTAGTCCTTCTTTGCTTATTTCCCTGGAATGGTAGACAGAGCACTGAGTTCCAGCAGCCAGGAGAAAATAAGGTGATCTCAAGGATGAACCATGGTTCTAAATTTCATGCGGAAGTCAGGGAAGCATCAGCGATCAGGTCACTGTCCAGATGTACCTGTGGAACCCTAAGGGACCAGGTTCTTCCTCAAGATAAAAATGAAAGGTAGAAAAACAGCTGAAAACAAGGAACACAGGAGCGGGAAACCAATGACTGACAGCTCGTGCAGTGCTGTGAGCGCTGCGCTGTGTCTTAAGACACATGATTGTAGGAAGTCGGTCAATCTTTTCCAACGTCACTTGCCTCAAACTACTATGGTGAGAAGCAGCAAGGTGCTGCTGTGATCGCCTCACCAGGCCACGTGCTCTTTCAGCAGCTGGGTTGTGTCCTAGAGGGCTAAGTAGAGTGAATAAGTGAGGATCCAAGGTGGTGAGGGAGGTGGGGGCCAGGGCAGCCGGCAGGGGCTTGCGTGGGATTCCTGGCTAACCGCACACCTCCTGTGATCGAAGGCACGAGAGTGAGCTCGCCCTGCGCCAGCTGGTGGAGGCGGATATGTGCGGGACCCAGAAGCTCCTAGATGATGCTACCCTGGCCAAGTCCGACCTGGAGGCCCAGCAGGAGTCTCTGAAGGAGGAGCAGCTTGCCCTCAAGAGCAACCATGAGCAGGTGTGGTCGAGGGTGTGGCCGAGGGCACCTAGACCCATGTGAGGTGGGTGGGCAGATAGGGCGTCTCCCTATCCACCCTGACCTGTGGCTCTCAGATGGGAGCCTAAGCCCAGCTGGCTTCAGGACAGGGGCTTGGTGTGGTTCTGAGGGCCCAGATGGCCTCTGTGGCATGTGAGGGCCTTGCCTCACACATGAAGGTCTCCACACAGGCCTTCCCCACAAGGCCCTGGGCAGGATTTTCCCACTTGCTAGCACGTGGGGCTCCCTCCTGCCGCTTGTCAGGGGCGGGGCCAGCTCTGTCTGCTCTGTCAGAGGCATTGCCTTGTCAAGTCGCCATCCCTTCTGTCCCTCAGGAAGTGAAGATTCTGAGGAGTCAGCTGGGCGACAAGCTCCGGATTGAGCTGGACACTGAGCCCACCGTGGACCTGAGCCGGGTGCTGGAGGAGATGAGATGTCAGTACGAGACCATGGTGGAGACCAACCGGCAGGACGTGGAGCAGTGGTTCCAGGCCCAGGTGAGGGTGGGCTACCCAGCAGGGGGGACCTGGCTTCCATCTGGGCAGGGAGGTGACCTGTGTACTTGTGCTGCAGTCCGAGGGCATCAACCTGCAGGCCATGTCCTGCTCTGAGGAGCTGCAGTGCTGCCAGTCGGAGATCCTGGAGCTGAGATGCTCAGTGAATGCCCTGGAGGTGGAGCGCCAGGCCCAGCACACCCTGGTACGTGGCCCCTTCACCCTCACCACACTGCACTCACCACATGCTCTGGCCTGGTAGTACTTCATTTTGGAGGTCTCACTACCCTGTTCCTCCCACCTGCAGACCCCTTTGATTGTCAATACCTTTTTTGTATTATTGTTAAGCTCAGTTCAAACTCAGGAACTCATCTTAAAAAATCAAAACTATTTTAGAATGGGCATTAGTTCAAAAAGTTTCACTGAGTTCCCACTTTTGTTAAGTGATAGATACATAGGGATGGATAGCATGTAGCCAGTTAGCCTTGGAGGCTGTGCTAGTCTGGGCACAAATCTTGTTCATAGCCAGCTTGATCTACAGAGGGCTCTGGGACGGGAGTTCCTGTAATTCACCCTGTGTAGGGCGAGCCTTCATATTGCAGCAGTTCTGGCCACGTCATCATCATTGGTGACATGCAGGCCCATCTCACCCCTGGGTCTGTCCTCTGCTCTCTTCCCCCTGCAGAAGGACTGCCTGCAGAACTCCCTGTGTGAAGCCGAGGCCCGCTACGGCACGGAGCTGGCCCAGATGCAGAGCCTCATCAGCAACGTGGAAGAGCAGCTGTCTGAGATCCGGGCCGACCTGGAGCGGCAGAACCAGGAGTACCAGGTGCTGCTGGACGTCAAGGCCCGGCTGGAGGACGAGATCAACACGTACCGGAAACTTCTGGAGAGCGAGGACTGCAAGTACGTGTGATCTGGGCAATTCTTGGCTAAATCACTTACCCAATGCTCACGTGGTCAGGGCAACATATGGGCTGTCCCTGACCAGAACAGGCTGTGTTCACTCCTTACAGCGAGTCGCTGCCCTGTCCTACCCTGTGTTTCTTTTTTTTTCTTTGTAATTTTATTCAAATTAATATGCGGGTACTACCCTGTGCTTCTGCGTGGTGACAGAGTGTGAAGGGAATGACTATCCGAGAGGACATTTGCCTGGTGGCCTGGGGCTTCTTGGCGTAGCCACAGACTGATGAGAACAGAGACATGTGTGGTTGTTCCTGAAACAGGAACTGCAACTATACATCCGACCGGCTTTTGGACTTGCTTTTTTCTTTCTTAAATTCTTCCCAGTAATTTCCCACTTCATCTGAAACCTCTAATTCTGGAAGGCATTTTAGAGACCTAACCCTAGAGGCACTCAGTAGGCACCAGTGGCTGTGGGTGTCAGCTGGGTCCATGTCCTGTTGTTTTGGAGGGGAAACCCCTTCCTCATGCCCTCTGTATCACTGAGGCTCCGTTCTTCCCACCCTAACTCTGGTCGCCCTGCCACCTCTCTGCAGGCTCCCCTGCAATCCGTGCTCCACTCCGCCCTCCTGTGTGCCTGCGCCTGCGCCGTGTGCTACTCGTCCAAGCTGTGCCTCCCGCATTGCCTGTGGGCCTGGATCAGCCTGCGGAGCCTGCCCCGGGAGCCGATTCTGAATACCAGTGGACCAGCAGGGGCTGTTTAAGGCGAGATGGTGCTCAAAGAGAAATGCCTGACACACCTTTAGAAAACCTGATTTCTGACTATGGCTGACTTCCTGAATGCAGGGACCTGTCCCAAGGCTATGAGAGGCCAGGAACAGTGGAATCTTGATGGGAATCCATCCTTTCCAGCTCCTGGTCTTCCCACATGAGCTCCCTGCTCTCAGTGGCTGGATTCCAACCACCCGTGGAGGCACACCTTGTCTACATTGGAGAGATTTAAGGATGGGAGTTAGGTTGAAGATGCATTTGGGGGCGGGACAGGGCATGACTTAAGGCTGCATTTGCATTTCCTGGACACCAATTTCAATCGTTTGTGACGTGAGAAGTCAGGAACAAACTTCTCTGTCTGGAATTCCCCACATTTCGCTGGATGGTTTCTAATATCTCCAGACCCAGATTATGGCCCCAGGGAGGGGGGAAATAGAACCAGAAGCATCTACCTAACCCGTGATCTTCTGCTTCCCTCCTCCTTTCCTCCTGCCTCCCTGCCTTAGAACTTGGTTAAGTGAAAACTTCCCTGTATTAAATTCTGAATTCTCTCTACTCAGGATTCCTATCTTTGACAAGGGACCAGGCTCACCTCCTCGAAGATAACCCAGCCTCTTAAACATGGCTGACATGGCTTCTTGCTAAGTGAAGGGAACTTTCCCATTTAGAAATCTTTCTTTTTCTCTCTATAAATTCTGACTCTCCAGACTTACCTGGCTGCAACCCTTCTTCCTTATCTAATTTTATAGTAAAATTTGGCCAATGGCTTCATGGTTTCTAGTAATTTCTGGAGAAGTATTGGAATTTATCCATTCAATGAGTGGAGAGCTATGAGGCATGCAAAAAATGTCCCTACCATGTTTCCAAAAAAATTAAAAAAAAATTTTCAGACTGATAGAAGGGTATAAATAATTAGCTCACATTACTTGCATTTGTTAGGTAGAGTCCAAGTTGTTTTCAAAATTTTGATGCTTGCCTACCCTCTCTCTTCCCACCTCTGCTTCCACCTCTCTCTTCCCACTCTGTGCCTCCTTCCCACGATCCAGCCACCCTGGGCTTTCTGTTCCTTGCATGTGCCAGGACCCCAGCCCTGCTCTTCTTCCCTCCTTGTTGCTATTCAGGTCAGTCAAAATGTCCTATCCCCCGAGAGCTCCAGCACGACCATCAGCTGAAATTGGTTCTACATACTTTATTTCCAAATTAAAATGCTTGCTCAAGATTAGCAATTATTTGTTGCTGCCCTCCCAGAGCCTAGCCCACTGCTTGGTTTAGATTAAATGCTTAATAAATGTCTGTTGAAAGAAAAACTGCTTCTAGTCTTGCCCTTATCTCCAACTTATGAGACTTTAGAATCATCACATGTCTAAGCCTCGGTATTTCTTTCTGTTGTAACATGGGGATATTGTTATCTTTCCTGCTTACATCCCAGCTCTGACATGGATGCTAAGTCAGATAACAGAAATGAAAAAGACTCTGAAAAGCAGAAAGCACCCAACCCCCCCTCATCCGGATCCAGTATTGTACAATGGTTAGTTAGGAGAGCAGGTGCCGAGCGACTCTGCCAGGTTCAAGGGTCACCCATGACCTCAGGCTTCTTCCTCTAGGTAGGTAAATTCATTTCTTTTAGCAACTAAATTCAGTCAGAAACGAAATGGTGTACTTGATAACTTTCTTCCAAGAGGAAATTATATTTGAGTATTTGTGCTAGTTCAACAGAAGAGAACTTTGTTTTGAGGGGCTGAGCCTTCTTAGCAACTCCCTTACATTGAATTGGTATAAGGAGAGGGGACATAATTTCATGGTGGTTTTGTTTCCTTTTTCCCCTTTGGGTTCACCAGGGCTAAAGTGATGGGAGAACACATCTCGGTTCTGCAGGGCACTCAGGAATTCCCAGGGCCATTCGATTCCCGCAGATCTTCATTTTGGAGACTTTCAGGGAATGCAGATCATGCCCATTTGGGGTCCTGACTCCTAAATGTGGTTAGCAGCTCATTGGAAAAATAGCTCGTATTAGTCTTACTGCTTGTCATATTTTGTAGCTTCCTCGGAGAAAAAGCAACAAGGACATTGGAGAAATGACATCAACCACTGACATCAGGCCTGGTTCTAACCAGCCTCATCTTCTTAGGGAAGACACTGTCTGGTTACATTTGGGGGCTTCAGCTTCCAATGCTGAATGTGGGTCTGGTGAGAGGGGGCCCTTCTGCAAGAGCTTCTCATAATCCCTGTCTGTCGGGAGTTGATGGACAGGGCTGTGCTGGGGACAGGAATGGGAACCTTTCAGGAAACTGGCTTGCTTTTTTCTATGATCTGAGCTGGAAAGCTCCATCTACAGAATTGACTTCTAAGAAGAGAAGCAAATGAACGTGGGCTCTGTCACATTGATGTCCACCTTGGGGACTCTGCTTTTCAGGAAGGACTTGGTCTCCTGCTTCAGTTCAGCTCAGGGTCCTGACCCTGTACTTGGTAGATTTCCTTCCTTACTATGAACAGCAGCCTCTACATCACATTGAGGCCGCTTCTGCTTTCCTTCTCTTTGGTTGTTAAAAATAAACATCGACATTAATGGCACAGTTTGAAAGTGAAGTTTTATACAGCCCTTGTTTCCTTCCACCAAGAGTGCTGTCTCTCTTCCCTTTGAGGACAGAATATAGCTCTATAGCATTCCTGTTGGCCAGACATCATAACTGTTTCTGAAAGATGAGGCAGCGAAGCTCACAGAGGTTAAAAACCTTGACCAAAGATATGCATTAAGCAAGTGTTTGAGCCAGGCCTTGGACCTGGAATGTTTTGGCTGCAAATCAACACTCATTGTATCATGTCCCCTGATTATTTCCCCTCCACTCCTCATCTGTGGCTCATTGTAAGCCTTGGATGTCCTTGTCTCTCATACTCAGGGTCACGGAGACAGTGTGATTTGAAATTTAACACAAACCATATAGAAGGACAGTTATAAAAGTCAGTTTCCCAAAGCGACTGCTCTTCCCCACAGCTCACGGCTGTCTAATTCTTGTGAAATGTCTGGTCTGTGTTGAACATTTCATAGGCCAACATTGGTATCTGAGAAGGGGTCGAGACTGACCCTGGAGGGGAGAACATGCCTTAGCAGAATTCTTTCCAGTGCTGTAAAACCAAACCACCTGGGTCTGCCATTCCCAGACGCTACCTGATTTCATGGTAAGGTGAAGCAGCTGGGAGTTATGAGGTGACCAGATAGCCACCTTCAATAATTCCAGTTCTTTCATCCAAGACATGGGTTAAATCAGACCTAAATGAGACCTGCTAAATGCTCCCTAGGATTTTTCATAAAAATATATTCTCGAATGAAAACAGATCTCCCTGTAATTGTGACCTGATTTAGGAACACAGGGTTTAGGAGTCAAGGGCGTTAGCACAACCTGCCACGGATTGGCTTCACACGCATGCAGGCATTCATTCCCTCAGCACACATCGGCTGGGCACCACCGTGCACCAGATGCTGGGGGGACAGTACTGAGCACGATTTGGTCCATAGCTGAGCTCATTTGGCCACCTCTTTCATGTTTTTATCGATCAAATGCTTCCTTCACGTCAGGCGCTTTTGGGAATTATGGACATGAACAAGTCAAAAGCAATAAGGCAAGATCCCTGCTCGTGAGTGACTTCCAAACAGTAACCTCAAACTTTTAGGCTCAAGAGGTCCCCTTGCCTCAGCCTCCCAAGTAGCTAGGATTACAGGCACCCACCACAACACGTAGCTATTTTTTAGATACAGGGTCTCATTCTTGCTCAGGCTGATCTCGAACTCCTGAGCTCAAGCAGTCCACCTGCCTTAGTCTCCCAGAGTGCTAGGATTACAGCTGTGAGCCACCGCACCCGGCCTGAAGGCAACTCTTGAACTGAGAAATACAAATGATTTGACCTTCAGCATAGTTCAGAGTCAGGGTATTTAATACTGTTAGGTTTATAATGAGAAAATTTAAACAGCATGCTCAACATGCTCGACATTTCCCTGTCTGACTACCCCAAAGCCATGAAGTAGGTCAGACAAACAGTTCTTACGATGACTTGTTCAGAATTTCACATTTCCCCAAATGCCGAAATCATTCACTTGCAAGTTCCCACAAGGGTGCTTTTCTCCTTTGCATTTAATGCACCTTTGCCCGGCAACCACTGCCAGCCGGCTCAGTGAGAGTTTTATTCACTTAACACCTCCCTGAAGTGGTGAGGAGCCCGGAGGAATGGACTGATAACATCGAGGGGAAACCCACAGGTCAGTGGAGCACAGAATAGCAGATGTGGCTCCTGATCTGACGCCCCAATGACCTCATATACCAGAATCATCACTCAAAGATGAGGGTCTGGAAGGCAAAGGGACTTCTGAGTCCTGGGGCCAGAATGACATCTTTGACCAACCTGTGGAGCACAAAAGTCATGGACTCCTGAGAGAAGAAATGGAGCCCATGGAAGTCCCGACTCTCACAAAATACCAGACTTTTGTTTTGTTGCTGTGCTTAAAAAGGCCTCTCAGAAAAACTAGCTTATAAAAACCATACAAATAGAGCTAGCATATTGTAAAAACTTGAAATGGAACAAAAGACTACATCACACAAATGGTCTTCCTACACAAGCTAGTTTCGGTACGTATACAAGTGAGGTGGGGGGGTATTTCGATGTGTTAATGCAAGATTTGCACTATATCTCCTGGCCCCCCAGCTCCCTTCTAGTAGCTATAAAAGTGGGGGCAGGATGATTCAGGGAAGGGGTGGCACAGCAAGAGGCAGGGAAGGGGATTTTGAATCTCAAAAGCCCTGAATGCCCCAAAGCACAGACTTGTATGACATGAATAAGATCAAGTGTACCCACCCTCCATCAGATGAAGGCACATGGCATCAGGGGATGAAGAGGAGGGGAAGTGCAGAGAATGGGACACCAGCAGGTCCCTTGAGAAGAGGTTCTCTGCTTCCTACTGTCTCTCCCAGGCTGAGATGAGGAGTCAAGAGCAAGAGGAAAAGAGAAGCCCTCGATAGGTTTGAGGAAGTATGAACTGAGTGTATCCATCTCCATTCCCCAGGTAGAGCCTAGAGAAGCACAAAGATCCCAGAGGAGAAATGGTTCCTGGGTCATCTGGGCAGAAGGGCTTGAGAAACCATCACAGGGAATTCTGAACCCCACAGTGGTACAGACTCTGAGAAACAGCCCTGGGCATTGCCTAGTAGCACGACCACGACAACAGGAGTCCTGAGAGCTGAGCAGGTCTGTGGAGGAGAGTGAGCATGACCCAGCAACACCTGGGTGTCCTGACAAGCAAGAACTATGGGGGAAGACCCACAAAGGCCTCAGCGGCTGTGATGTGGATGGATGAATGCCAAGGACAGATCCCTACTCACCTTTCTCCCCTAACTCTCTCTGGACCTTGGGGAAGTCCTTTGAAAAGGGAGGCCTCAAGATGACCTGATTAAATTTCTGTTACTTGGTGCAATGGGGGATTGAGATAAAAGCACAATTTAGTTCAAGTATCAGAAAATAAAGTTATGTATTTTTCATACCTGAAATTATGACTGGAGATTTATTTGTTCCCTTTTAAAATAGAAAAAGTAATGTACTGGGTCTTGCTCTGGACTTGGCTCACCCCTGCCCCCCTCCCACTTAACCTTGAATCATAAGGGTGCCATTTCTGTGTTAGCACATAGAGACCCACCTAATTATTTGCAATGGCCACAAGCTTCTCACTATATGCACATACTGCATTAATTTAACCAGTCTTCTACTGGTAGGCACTTCATCCCAGTCTACTATGATTTCCAAGCTAGTGCAATGAATACACCTGTGTCTGTGTAAGTGTGCCCATAGGATGTAGTCCTGAAAGTCGAATTACTGATTGGTAGGGTATGTGCATTTGTAGGGTATTTGCATTGGTAGGGTATGTGCATTTGTAGTCCTGAAAGTCGAATTACTGATTGGTAGGGTATGTGTATTAATAGGTGTTGCTGAGCTGCTTTGGAAAGAGGTCACACAAGAGGGAGGTTTACTCTCCCTCCACAGCGCATGACAGTGCCTATTTTTGTATATTTTTCCAACATTATGACATGATTTTACCATAAGAACAATTAACATAAGACTTAGCCTCTTAATACATTTTTAAGTGAGCAGAACATCACAGGTATGAGGCTGTGTGGCAGATCCCTAGAACTCATTCATTCTGCTTGACTGAAACTTTATGCTCATTGATCAGAAACTTCCCATTTCCACCTGCCCCTAGTCCCTGGAACCACCCTGGCATTCTTTGATTCTATGAGTTTGACTGTTTTAGATGCTGCATGGAAGCAGAAATCATGCAGTACTTGTCTTTCTGTGACTGGATTATTCACTGAGCACGATGTCGCCAAGTTTCCTCCATGCTGCCTTTTGCAGAATTTCCTTCTTTTTAAAGGCTGAATGATATTCCAGAGTCTGTCTATGCCAGTTCCTTTTACCATTCATCTGTCAGTGGACATGTAGTTTGTTTCCACATCCTGCCTATTATGGTCAGTGCTGCTGTGAACACAGCAATGCTAATACCACTTTGAGAGCCTGATTTCAATTCTTTTGGATAAATATCCACAGGTACGGTTACTGGGTCATATGGTCATTCTATTTTTAATTAAAATTTTTAAAAATTTCAGATTAATATGAGGGTACAAGCAAGTAGGTTACAATGTTTGTGTTTGTTAGGTAAGGTCCCTGTTGTAGTTGTGTCCTGCCCCCAGGAGGTGCGCCTTATACCCTTACATTGTGTCCATTGGGTGGAAGGACCCATCCCTCTCCTACATTTAACTTCTTGAGGAACTTCTATATTGTTTTTCATAGCTCTGTGCCATTTTTCATTACCACCAACAGTGTGCGAGGGTTCCAATTTTTCTTTTCTCTCTCTTTTTTTGATTCCCCTTTCCTCATCAGAGAAAGTCTTTAATTTACCTTTCATGTAGATCACAAAGAAAACCCTCTTGGGTTCCCTGTCCTCATGTCAATCTTTTTTTCTCTTCAGTTTACAGCTAAGGAAAAGCTGTTTCTTTTCTTTTTTTAAAAAAATTATTTATTTATTTTTTTATTGCTGGGGAGGGTTCCAATTTTTCTATATCCACATCAACATTTGTTGTTATTTATTTATTTATTTTTTATGATAGCCATCCCAATAGTTGCGAAGTGATATCTCCTGGTGGCTTTCATTTGCATTTTCCTTATGACTAGTGACTTGCAAGTTTATTCTTTTCATTATACTTGTTAGCCATTTGTATGTCTTCTTTGGAGATATGTCTATACAAGTCCTTAGCTCATTTTTTAAATTGGATTGTTCATTTTTTCTTTTAACAGTTGAGTTGTAGGAGTTCCTTATATATTTTGGAGGTTAGCCCTTTAGCAGATAAATGGTTTGCATTTTTTTCCTCCTATTCTATAGGTTGCCATTTCACTTTGTCTCCTTTGCTTTATAAAAACTTTTTTAGTGAGATTAACTGTCTGATCTTTGCTAACATAAGTAAAAAAAAAAAAAGATGATATGGGCCAGGTGCAGTGGCTCATGCCTATAATCTGAGTACTCTGGGAGGCTGAGGTGTGTGGATTGTTTGAGCTCAGAAGTTTAAGACCAGCCTGAACAAGAGTGAGACCTCATCTCTACTAAAAATAGAAAAACTAGCTGGGTATTGTGGCAGGTTCCTATAGTCCTAGGTCCTTGGGAGGCTGAGGCAAGAGGATTGCATGAACCTAAGAGTTTGAGGTTTCTGCGAGCTAACATAATGCCAGGACACTCTACCCAGGGTGACCAGTGAGACTCTGTCTCAGAAAAAAACAAAAGATGATTTAATAAGCATTTTTGAATTATGAATGTTGTGGGCATCTAAACACATGATTTACAATTATCTGGTGTTTACTGTGTACTATGTGCCAGACACTATTTTAAAGGATTTAAAGGTATCAACTTCTTTAACACTTAAACTAAGTCTATGAACTGGGTGCTATTACTACCTCCATTGTGCATAGGCAGAAACTGAGGTACAAAAAGGTGGGTCACCTGCCTGAGTTTACACAGCTAGTAAACTACAGAAGCAGAATCTGAACCCAGGCTGGCTGCAAAGTTTGTGACCTTATCCACTCTGCCACGCAGCTTAAAAGGATTTTGTAATGTGCCCTATGATGAAATAAATAAGGGGGAATGTCTTTCCCTGGAATATAAGGAAACTCTAGGATCCAGGAACAAAGGGGAGAGGAAGCGAAGACAATTTTTTTATCATTTAGTTTCTGATGACTTTGAGACCTGGGACAAGAGTTAAACAGAAAAATAATTAAAAAAATCCTTCAAACCAAACCAAAGTTTCACAAGTAACTAGACTTTAAAATCCTGTTTAACAGAAGAGAAAACGGCGGCTTTTGTTTTTCAAAGCCGGTTGTGGTGAATTTTGAAACTCCTCCGACTCTGTTCTCCTTGCCCAGCATGGCTGAGAGCCTTGTACGCATATCTGGCCCAGAATGGACAGCTTGTCATATTTGCCAATGTTTCCCTGGTATAAGCTACACATCGGATGCTGTGGGTGAGCAGCGTTTGTTTCCTGAGGTATCTTCAGAATCTCCCCCCTGCAGCTTGCGGGGGTAGCTGCAGACTAGACTCAAACCCTGCAGGCTGCTCTAATTCCTCTGTTCCCCTCTGAGATGCATCAGTAACTTCCAACACCGAGACATTGAACAATGCTATTCTGGGGTTCATATCCTCTCTCCCCTGCAGATAGATTACAGCTGGAAACTTTGACCCCTACAAGAAAAGAGGTAGCCCCCATACCTCTCTGTGTGTCTCCAGTACTACCCTTCATATGACTTGGGCTCCTGTCTTCTCAGGCATAAGAAACTCTTTTTAAAGGGGAGCAAGAGGAGGCAGTCTGGGAGGTCAAGATGGGCTCTACATCTCACGCCTGCCATCTGCCTTCCACTTACTGTCAGTTCCTTTGAGACCAAAAAAATCATCAGCGTCCACTGCTTTACAAAGGAGTAGCCTGCGTTAGTGTCATTATGCAAAAGAGACCACGCAAAGCCCAAGCCAGGCCCACAAATCAAGCTTCAGAGAGAGGTGTCAACCCAAAATGCAAAGCTTCAGCAGTGATGCTTAAGAGGTGACCACTGTCGCATGTTTTGAGTTAGAAGGAAATGTGATTTTAGCCAATGGACACATCTGCCTGAGGACAGGGTCAAACGAGGGATGCTATTTAGCAAATCAAAGGAAACAGTTTTAATGGCCCAATTCTCAGATTATAGTGATGCTCTCTGACGAGATGGAAGAGAGAAACCTGGGTCTTTGAAGACAGAACACATTCAGATTGCACCCAAGGGCGTCTGAAGGGTGGCCTGGCAGGGAGGGGTCCTCCAAGGTTTGCCCCAGGAAAGAATTACTCATCACTGACCTCAAGGCCACTGGCAGAGCCACAGCTGACCTAGAGCGAGCTTTCCTTTTGGGAAGAAGTCTAGACATCTTTATTTCTTCTTGAGAGAATTCTAAGAGCCCAAGTTTTACCAACATTCACATTCTCTGATTCCTATTCTGTTTTCATCAGGATGAGTGTTCTTAAACTTTTCTCAGAGCAAAGATCTATTTACACTCTTTTAGAGTCTTAGTGGATCTTCCTCAGTCTTTTGGTCTGTCTGTTTTCTCTCTACCACTTTGGAGGGATAATCCTTGGCCCCACAGCGGTTGCATGACTTGTTCTCCAGCTCTGCTAGAAATCTCTGGGATCTTACAAGGGTACATGTGAATCTTTCTAAATGCAGAATATAAATGTCTTAACACAATAACTAAGAGGATCCCATGAAGGCTATGTTAACCAGTTTGATGAAAGTATTTCAAATTGTATATAAAACCAGCACACAGTACCCCATGATTGCATTAATGTACACAGCTATGATTTAATAAAAAAAAAAAAAGAAATCTCTGGGACTTCAGGTTCACAATCAGGCATGGTGTCACAATGCTTCTGTTAATAACAGACCATGTGCACAATGGTGGTCCCATAAGATAATAATAGAACTGAAAAATTCCTAGTGATGTCACAGCTATTATAACATCGTAACACAATACATTACATTTTCTATGCTTAGATATACAAATACTTACCATTGTGTTACAATTGCCTACAGTATTCAGTATACTAACATGTTGTGTAGGTTTGTACCCTGGAAGCAATAGCTACACCAGATATCCTAGGTGTGTGGAAGGCTACACCCTCTAGGCTTATGTGAGTATAGTCTATGATGTTTGCACAACAACAAAATCGCCTAACAATGCATTTCTCAGAGTGTATCCCCGTCGTTAAGCAATGCATGACTATAGTCCAAACTCTCATCTTTGAGTGTAATTTTCTATGTGTACTTCTTTGTCCTTACTGCCCCAATATTCAAATATCTGTCTTTGCTGGAACACAGAGTTCTTCAGTAATTTTATTTCTTTTCATTTCAATTTCTTGTCCAATAACTAAACCTTTTGCCCTCTCTTCAGGCCCTGTGACAACATAGCCTATTCTCGTAGGTGAACTGGAAAGAGAACAGGTTCTTGGACAAGATGGCACATGCCTGTGATCCAAGCACTTTGGGAGGCTTAAGTGGGAGGATCGCTTGAGGTCAGGATGAGACCAGACTGAGCAGCATAGTGAGACCCCATCTCTGCAGAAAATAAAACAATTTGCTGGTTGGGTGGCATGTGCCAGGAGTTGAATGTGGCAGTGAGTTATGAAGATGCTATCAGATTCCAGCCTGGGTGACAGAGCAAGACCATGTCTCAAAGAGAGAGAGAGAGAGAGAGAGAGAATGGGCTCTGCAGACACGAGATAGAATCAAGCCTTTGCCATTCATTAATTCTGTCAATGAGAAAATGTACTCTAGTCTCTTCATCTGCACAGTGAGAACATCATTACTTCACAGGGGGTAAGGATTAAACAGGACAGGATGTAATAGGATACCCAGCACATCCATGTACTCAAACGTTAGTTCTTTACCTTTAATCTGAATATTGCTCGAGCTCTGTGCCCAACTTCCCTTCCCTGGATCAAGTAAAGACTTTGTTTGTTAGCAGCTTCTCTCAGATACTTCCCGTGTTAGGACTATGGTCTATCTTTCACTAACACTCATTGATCTATGGTTCTTATCTGGGTTGGGATAACACACCCCAGTTCCTGGGGCACTGTTTTTGCCTGAAGGACAGCAAACATTTCATGTCCAGGAACCAGTGTGCTGCCTGAGTTATGGGAGATATTGAGGAACCGTGAACGAATGATGGAACAAATAAAACAATAAATAGCTGATTCTGATCGATCAACCAATACCTAATTAGCATGAATGTTTCTGGATGCATCGATGCTTTACTGCTCTTCAAGGGGGGTACACAATACAAAAGATAGAAAAAGAAGAAAATGGGGCCTCTCTATCATCATGCATTAATACGATCCATTTTATGAAATGATGTCTTCTCCTCAGACCAAAGACTGGGTGAGTTTTGCACAGGTGAGTGGACCAGTGGGTCCCAGAGCTTCTTGGTCTCTCTGCTACACAAATCACTGACGGGAAGATTTGAATTCTTCACTGTGGCCATATCCACGGAGACCAGCCCAGTCCAGGCGGAGGCTATGTGGGCTGTAAATTAACTGCTGGTGTTTCTTGAGCAGAAGTAATGAATCTCTGTCTTCCTGCTAACAGCCAACCTGATATCAAAGAGCCAGGAGGCACCTCAGATTCCTCACCATTCCTTTAATGAGCTGAGCAACTTTTAATAAAGCCGATAGCTGAGTAACAAACAGGCTGACAGCACAGCAACAGGCGGGTGATCAAGGAGTGAGGTCAAGGCGTGTGCACCAGCTCCCTCCTGGGAGGGGTATAAAAGGGCCAGCGGGAGAGGAGGGCCTCAGACTTGTGGTCGGCCTTGTCAGTTGATCTGAACTACTGTGCAGCCTCTGCCCTTCA
>CAUYTI010119762.1:0-18046 GCA_963575145.1 Galago senegalensis
GCTGTGAGCTGTGATGCCACAGCACTCTACCAAGGGTGACAAAGTGAGACTCTGTCTCTATTATTAAAAAAAATCTGATTTAGTAGGTCTGAAATTCTGCATTTGTTATGAATTTCAAAGTGCTGATTTAGTAGGTTGGGAATGGGCCTGAATTTCTGCATTTCTTAAAGAATTCCAAAGTGGAACCAGTGATTTTGGTACACAGATCACACTTTTAGTGATACACTTTCTTGGGAATTTTCATGAAGAAACATGTTCTGCAGCATTTCTCAGAGAACACCATTTTGAAATGCTGGAAGGACCATTTTTGAATGCTCCATGGACCACACTTTAAGAATTTTAAATTTTAAGTGGAATCTTTAAAATTACAAATGAATTAATTTATAACTTAGAAGTCTAATGCAGAACTTCTAAATTGTGTTTGGTCATACAGCTGCATGTAAATCCCAAGACACTTGGATGTAGAAAGAAAATCCAGTATCATGAGCTAAGAGACAGGCCCTATGTAGGATAGCAAGATGTCACTGGACTCTATACTTTTCTTATTTATTAATAACCTTTCACATATTATTAAATTCCCACGTCTTTAATTAAACAATTTTACTTTTGTTTTTACTGCCTCCAGTAATTCATATATAAATTACCATATTTTTAAATCCCCATATGTGCTGTGCCAGTGATTTCATTCGTCTTTAATCTTTGTTAACACTAGCATTGTGTGATATGAAAAAATAATGACGAAAACAAATGTTTTATTTAAGCAGATTGAAGTTTGAGATGGCTTACTATACTCTTGTTACAAATGATCTAATAGTCTAGGGAGGTTTTTAGAAATCTATTGAACCTAAAGCAAATCGTGAACTAAAGAGCTTAATAAAATTAACTGATATATTATAGGTGGGCTTTTTTCCACCTGGATCCTTCTGCTTCACCTGGAATAGTGTCCTCATTTATGCGTGGTATTGAAAACCTTCTTTAAGCCCCTGCATTCTGTATGTGAGCTCTTAATTACTTGTCTATTTCAAGCTGCATTTTATTGTAGTTGTGGATTTGTGTTGCCTTGTCTTTAGGCAAGTTTTAAGTTGGATTAGAAGTGGGGGCCGCCTTCTTCTTCATGCTCTAAGCACCTAGTGAGTGCATAGTGTCATTCTTATATAAGTAAATCAGTAATGCACTACATGATACCATGATGAGATCATTCAGCACATAAAATTTACTTTCCTAATTTTGTGATACTGAGTGTAAGTTTAAAAGTTCTTTTTTTATCCCCATCTTCTGTCTTGATGGTCGTAGTATTGCTTACTCAGTGCATAGTAAGCCATCCTAAATCTCAGTGGCTCAAGCAACTAACTTCTCTCGCTGTTCTAAGTTGGCAAGGAAGTTCTTCTGCTGGTGAAGAACTTCACTCAGCTGGCTGCAGTCAGCTGGTAGCTTGGTCAGGGGTAGACTGACTGTCTCAGATGGCCTGTCTTACATGGTCTGGATCTTGGCTGAAGTGAGATTGCTGGACCTCTGTCTTCATGGCATCTTAGAATCCTGAGAGCCTTCACAGTTTAGTGATTTCAGGGTTTCAAAAGAAGCAGCTATCAGTCCTCTTGAGATCTAGCCTCAGATATTGTGCAAGATCACATCTGCCACATTCTGTGATCAAAGCAAGTCACATATCTGGCCCTAGATTCAAGGGTGGGGCTGCCTCTGCCTCCTCCAGCCCCAGAGAAGCAGCAAAGTCACAGTAATCTAGAGTTGCTGTCTGTTTCTTCTCCTTAAGTTAAATAAGAGCATTATTACCATTTTATTTTTACCAAAACCTTGCTCCTCTCATGTTGTGGAATTTATATAGCTTTAATCTTCAATTTTCCTAAATTATTTGCTTTGCACTATTTCTTGTGTCTTAAACCTTCCTCTATAATGTTTGTTATTGGGCTACAGAACTTGCTTTAAAAATTGTTGAGATAGATTCCCTAAGTCCTGGTATGTCCTAAAATTCCTTTACTGTGCCCTCATATTCGTGTGATAATTTTTACTCAGTACTCGGAGCTGTTGCTAAATCTGCTATTAATATAATTGAGAAGAGGTCTGATGCCAAACTGACATCTTTTTCTTTTTTTCTCCATAGTAACTTTTATAGTCTTTCTTTTCCTTGGAATCTAGAAATTTCAATAGGTTAGACTAGATGTAGTTTATTTCATTCATTTTATTCACTTATTTTTCCACTTTAAGTGATTTGTTTTTAGCTATGGGGAGTTTTCACTTCTTATTTCTTGTAGTATTTCTTCTGTAGTCTCTTTTCCATGTTCTCAGAGTAAATAAAGGTCACCACTGGATCTAATTTCTAATCCTCAAACTCTTCTTTCATCTTTCTTAATTCCCCCTGCACCCCCGCCTCCATCTCTGAGAGAAGTATTTAGATAACTCTTATGAAATACTACTTTTCAAAAAATTCATTTTGCTTTTCATCTCATTATTTGAGGTTTGTTTTTTTTCATCCTATGATGCTTTCTTCAGAGTCTTTGGCTGCTTCTCCTTTTCACATAGGATTTTCTTTTTTTTTTTTTCCACGTACGATTTTCTTTTTAAACACTGTATTCTACTTTCTTTTGTTTAGGGAGTCTTCTGTTCAGGATGTCCCTTCTGAGCATGTGTGGCTAGCTGAGGCTTGCTGTACACAAGTCTCCAGTCTCCCCCTTCTTTGCCTGTGGCAAAGGGCTTGGGTACTTGCTGGGCAGGGACTGACCGTCTTGCTCCACTGTCTCTCTCTCCACCTGCTTGGCCAGAGAACCTGGAGTTCTCCCACCAAAGCTCCAGCCTCTGAACTCAGCCCTTGATTCTTTGTGTTATAGCTAATTTACCAAAGGGCTGTAGCAGTCATCTTTCCCACATTTTGGCACACTGATGGCATTTAAAAAATTTCCAGACCAATTAATTTTCATATTTTAGAAAATAGAAAATGCCTTTTCTGTTATTTCATGGAATTGTGAGTTGTAGAAAAGTGGAAGTTTGTGCTCTTCTTGCTTCTTGATCCAGTCATTCCTCCTCAGAGTTTCAATTACCTTCTCTGTTATCTCCATCCTATCTTTTATTTACCCTTTAACATACCAGGGCTGGGTGCATGGCTCACACCTTTTTATACTAGGCTGAGGAGGGTAGATTGCCTGAGCTCAGGAGTAGGAGGCCAGCCTGAACAAGAGCAAGACCTCATCTCTACTAAAAAATATAACAAAAATTAGCCACGCAGAGTGGCACATGCCTATACTCCCAGCTACTTGGGAGGCTGAAGCAACAGGATTGCTTAAGCCCAAGAGTTTGAGGTTCCTGTGCACTACGCTGACACTACAGCACTCTACCCAGGACTACAGAGTGAGATTCTGTCTCACGAAAACTAAACAAAAACAAAATTCTGGGTACAACTCTGGATTTGTCATGATTTCCATTTCTTCTTCTGCTTTTCCTCCATTGTGGCATCTAGGTGCTATAAAGGATCACAAATCCTAAAAAAAGAAAAGGGAAATAAAATAACCTGTAGTACTTTCCAAAAGGATTCCTTTCCCCCACTCTTCTTTACTTTCCATGAGGTATTTTAGGGAAAGGCTGAAAATACCCAAGTGCAACTCTTGTTCTTTTTCTTTCTTTCTTTCTTTTTTTTAAGAGGCAGAGTCTCACTTTGTTGCCCTTGGTTGAGTGTTATGGCATCACAGCTCACAGCAACCTCCAGTTCTTGGGCTTAGGTGATTTTCTTGCCTCAGCCTCCCAAGTAGCTGGGACTACAAGCGTTGGCCACAATGCCAGGCTATTTTTGGTTGCAGTTTGGCCAGGGCCAGGTTTGAACCCTCCACCCTCCGTATATGGTACCAGTGCCCCACTCACTGAGCCACAGGCGCCGCCCACAACTCTTGTTTATCAAACTAGAATTTCTAGTTTTTATTAACAGCTTTATATTGTTTCCTGTTGTTACAAGAACGTCAACACTGTATAACACCAGCAAACACGGTTCACGCTGAACTCACTGTGAGTGGCTTCATGGGGGGGTGAGCATTGTTGGCCCTGATCTTATATATTAACTGTGTGTTTTATTTACAGAAGTTTTTAGTGAATAGTATACAGGGTTGAGGGCATGATATTTTGCAACTTAGGCCCCTTATTGAAGTGAACTTAGGCCCCTATTTCTTCTAGGCATTTGGGTACTGCAAAATTAAATTTAGTTTTAAAACCAGAGGTATTTTAATTGTCTTAAAAATGGATAATCTTTAGTATTTAACTACCAAATACTACTGTATTCTGTTAATATAAACTTATATTCTAAGTTATTCTATTTATAAATCACATCTAATATATACTGTAAGTTTATTCTATCATGTTCATCTTGTTCCTTTTTAATGAAAAAAACTATAAATGCATAAGATGCAAATACAATGAGAAGAATTAAAAAGCAAGGCATCTCCATGTGACTGTTTAACTGCCCATGTCAGGCTAGCACCACAGAAGCTCTTCTTAAACCCTCTGAGTTCACAGACTCTTTGCTCCCTACAGAGACAGCCTCTCCTCTGACCTTGGTGCTGATCATTTCTTTACGACCTATGCATGTGTCCCTATTAAACATTGTTTTATTTTCCCTGTTTACTAAAATTTACATAAATGGAATTCCACTATTTATTCCACTGTTTTTATTCTTTTGTAACTTGCTGCTTTTATGGTTGAAAGAAAGTCGTTCTTGTTTTACAGAGCTGTGTGGTTCATTCATTTATAGGTGAAATACCTTCCATGAGTATATCACAACGTATTTATCCATTCTACTCTTAATGGTCACTTGGGTTGTTTGCAATTTCTGGGTTTCATGAAGAGTGCTTCCATGAACATATTTATAGAACTTTCCAGATGCTCATGTACAAAAGTGTCTCTACTTGAACAGGAATGGAATTACAGGGCTTACAAAATGTGTGTCAGCAGCTCAACTAAATAATGGCAAATGTATTTCAAGGGGGTGGTTCCCCTTGAAGCGTTTCACCGTTCTGACATGTATTGAAAGCTCCCTGAAATATTAACGTGTATTTTTCTAATTACTAATAAGGTTGAGCACCTTGTTATTGACCATCTAGATTTCCTCCTTTTTGAGAGGCTTATTCACACTCTTTGCTTATTTTTGTATCAGGTTGTCTTTGCAATGATCTTTTAGATGTAAAAATAAATTCGTAAGTCAAAATGCTTTACTACTATGCATAGATGATTCTCTAGAATCACTATGCTTTTGGCATATAGCTCCCTTCTAAACTCTTGCCAAGAAATTTGAATTTTTTTATGAACCGCCAGATTAGAAGGTTAATGTGTAACTAACCACCTCTAATCCTCCTAAAAAGTTGCAGCTTTTAGTAATGCTTCTATTTCTAGGATATTTTAAAAATATAACTGCAGAAAGTTTATCTAATACTCTTTTTAGAATTCTAGACTAGATTCCATATGGTCCTGAAGATATTTAACTTTTTAGGCATATTCTTAATTTCTCAGTAATTTTTCATTCTTCATTCTTTTCTCATTCTTCTATTTCTTCATTCTTCTATTTAGTTCCATTTTCATTGTAAGTAAAGCAAAAGAGAAACAATACCCTTAGCAATTTTTCTATCTGTTACTATTTGTTTATCTAATCTTACTTGGTAAATGTTTTTATCCTACATTAGTATCTTACTTTATATTTTGAATCAAATTCAGACATTCATACTTTTTTAACCTTTATTTTCTCTTAGTTTGTTCTTACATATCATTATTTTGTTAATTTTAAAACTGTGGTCTACATCAACATATTTTCCTGAGTATTCAAAGTAAAGTCAAAAAATGTTGTTAATCTCCAGGCTACTCACTTGAAGGAGGGGGAAATTAAGTATAGTCCAATTTATCTTATTGGATAAGATGAAATAAGTTATATTCAGTGTACTTTGATCAAAAATTATCAGTAAGGAGAATAGAAGAGAGTAGAGCAAAACCCACTATTTGGTTGATCTCTCAGGAAGATTTAGTACAGAGGTGATTTTGTGGACTACTGTCACTTGGGGTAAAAGAGATACACATTGAGCTGTAGATGTGCCTACGTGTTACATCTATGACCTGCAGAGAAGGCCCTTTGGTAGTCATATTAGAGTATATGTGGCTTGCAGCAGAAAAATCGTGTGTGAATCAGTGATGGTTCAACAACAGATTAAGATACATGCATACGTGCACGTGCACACACTCATACACTCATACTATACTCAGAGTTTCATGAGAGTTTCTGTGTTTTCAGAAAGGATTATAATGAAAACACAGAACCTTTCCTAGTCACCTTTCCTCTAGAAAGTGTTTGAGGACATTCAAAAGAATCTAGTCCAATGGTAGAGTTAAAATAGAGACCCAGACAAAGAAGTTTATTCAGTAAAGGACAGGATAAAATGAGAACACAGATAATTGGCACCACATGGAAGAGTTGGTCACAAATTCGTCTCCGAGCTTTTTGTACAGCCAGAGAGCAAAAGCCAGAGCTATGTATGATTGCAGTGTCTACCAGTTCCTTAGGAAAAGCACAGCTCCCTGGCTTTCAGGTTCTTTTACAGGGACATTGTGATGCAGTGGGCCTTCTAGTGACATTCTGAAAATGAACATTCACGTCAATCCAGAATGTAGTCGTTTTATCTGAGCATCAGGCTCAAGATTTAGAGTTTCCTATTTCTAACACACAAACCTGGCAGTGTCCTCTCTACACCTACTCTCTACACCTCTCTATTCCTACTGCATAGTCATCCAGACTGATTTAAAGACCTCTCATGACAGGCAGGTACCATCTTCAGAGCCAATCAGTTTGACTGTTGTCTCCAAAAGGAAAGAGCTGCCTTGTTACTACAGCCTTTCATTTTGATTCAAAGTATAAAGACAGTAAGGATATAGGATAATAATACATATTTGTTTCAAAGCCATTAGTTTTTAGTCTAGCTCTTGGATCTGTAATCTGAAAAGTCTAACCTTACTGTCTGTGCTGGTCCCTTGGAGGTTTCTAGGCTTCTGTGTCACACTTTCTCTTTTGTTCCATTGACTGTCACCATGCATCTCCCACTGAGCCTTGAACTCATAAGGAATAGGAGCTTGTCATTCATTTCATCCCTGTCCCTTTGCCTGGAAATAATGACTGATCCCCTTAACACTCTACACATCCTCTCTTGAATGGGTATTCCTGTTAATGTGCTACCCACAACTGAAAGTGGCTGGGTCTCAAGCAGCCAGAAGGAAGAATTTGTACTTGCCCCCTTCTTATCGTCCTAATGACTTATATCAACATAGCATAGGATTACCTTCACTTTGGGGCAGACTTGCTTCCCTCATGATTCACTTATTTTGCTCATGAGGTTGAAGTACCTGTCTTTTTCCCAGCGTGCTGCTGGAACTAACCTAAATACTGGACCCTGCATTTATCTCTGTTGTTTTTATCTCATCAAAGACTGCTTATTACTGCAGCATAGCAGTATCATAGCAGTATGTTTTTGGTATTTTAATTTTATCATCTGATAAAGCCAATACTGAAGAGCTTGAGCACACCAGGTGTATTATTATTAATGCCATTGCTAAAGTTTTTCATAGGATTGCGTCAAGGTCAGAACGCCAGCGTTCCATTCGAAACCTCTGTAGATTGATACATCTCTTTCAGCTGTTCACAGATTGTTAGCCTCAGCACTTGCCCTCATTCCAGCCCCATTTCTATGTTAATACAATATCATGAGGGACTTGTGATATCATACAGGCCTCACTAGGTTTGGACACACTGCATTTCCACGGTCACACTGCCACAGACAGGAATGAGACCAGCTTAACGTGACTTTTCCTTGGTATGCCCCATTTTGGTTCTCTTGGATAGAATCCTTTTGAGAATCTCACCCGAGATCTGTGACTGGCTCTGTAGTTTAATATAAAGAGTCTACCTTCTCTTTTTCCAAAAACAGCCTTGGCATTTTCCTCCTTCCAGTTTTTTGGTACATCTTCACTCTCTGAGATTCTCTGGAGAGCCCTCGGAAATGGTTCTGCAACCTATTTGTAAATTTTCCTCAAGTCTCCAGAATGTGATCGTTCAAATCAGGCAACCTGAGGTCTCTGAGTGAAGCATGAGGTCTAATTTCTCACAGTCTCTTTGCTCCCTACGTATTACTGTTTTTTTCCTTGCCAGCGGGAAGAAGTCATAATCTTGTTCTGTGACTCTGATCTTAGCTTTATTCCTTCCGACTCATGAAATCATCTACAGTAACGTGAACTAGAATAGACAGAAATCCTTAATAGGTTTATAACTCGCCAGAATTGTGGCATCCCTCCCCTGCCCCGTGTTGGTTGTAGCCTTTTGAGACTGTTCAGAAATGGGGGGGGGGCCCTCACCCTTACCAAGACATGGGTATTGTGGTTTTCACTCTTCCTCCACTGAGTGTTCATGATCACCTGTTGTGTGTCCTGCTCTTTGAGGAATCCAGAGAATAAAACATCTTGCCTATAAAAATCTCCTTTCCTGTGAACTTCTTAACATGAATTACAGTAGCTTCCTTTACAGATTCATAAGCCTTCTGGTCCTCTTCCTCTTTTGACTTCAACGTTACTGCTTCATCATTTACATCTTGCTGTACTTTGCCTTGGTCTGATTCATATTTTGCTGCATCAAAAAGGCCACTAGTGGTCTCTGAACCTATCTGTGCTTGTATCTCCTTATCGCCATGCGTCACACATGGGCAGAGTGATACTCAGAAAATGCTTATTTGGTTTCATTGGCCCTAGGTAGTTAGGATCACCAAAATAAATACTGTGAAATTTAGTATGAGTGACTCACAGTGATGTAATATAATTGCAATAATGGAATGTTATATCTTTCAACAGTATGGCTCCTTCTATATTAATAAATAAATACTTCTCCAGTGACACTTCTTTATTCCTTTTCTCTAATTCTCTTTATTCACTGAATTTTTGCTTCTCTTTCTTTTTTTCTTCTCACACTTTGGTTGTTTCATGATATTATGCTCTTGACATTTAAAATTTTTGGTTCTTGGCGTTATTTGTTTCACTGTTGCATAGTAACATTTTTGTTCTTCGCAACCATCTGCTTATTTTAAGGTGTGTAATTTTTCAATGGCACAGAATACTTTTATATCTTTACTTGCCTTAAATGCTAGTCTAGGATATTTATGGGTACACTTTTTTTCTTTATAGACCTTTTGTCTTGTCTTTAATGAGTACTTGATAAATATAGAAAGAGGAAATTTTATCCAGTTGATAATATTTTAAGAATATTATATGTCAATAAGCAGATCCCATATACCAAAAATAAAAATTTATCCAGTTGATAATATTTTGAGAATGTTGGCTCGGCACCTGTGGCTCAAGTGGCTAAAGCACCAGCCACATACACCTAAGGTGGCGGGTTCGAATCCAGCCCAGGCCCACCAAAACAACAATGACGGCTGCAACCAAAAAATAGCTGAGCATGTGGTGGGTGCCTGTGGTCCCAGCTACTTGGGAGGCTGAGGCAGGAGACTCTCTAGAGCCCAGGAGTTGGAGGTTGCTGTGAGCTGTGATACCACCGCACTCTACCTGCTTGAGGCTCTGTCTCAAAAAAAAAAAAAATAAAAGAATGTTACATGTCCATAAGCAGATCCCATATACAAAAAAATAAAAATTTATATTAAATTATTCCTTTGTATAAAGAATTAGTAAGCCATTTTTATCAGTGGGGAAGGTGGAGCTCAGGAAAGTAGAAACATGTCCTCAGGGACTTAAGTTTGGACCATAGGCTGACTTATTTCAAGCCTGAAGATCCCCTTGCTGTTTGTACTTGAGAAGACCTTCCTGGTAGATCAGTGTTCACTTGAGCTTTATGCACCATGAAAATGGGATACAGAGAATTCCCCTGCTAGAGCAGGCACGAGAACTCAGGAAGCTGGCGTCAAGGAGGGAGTGCACAAATTAACCAGACTAACTGTGCCTTTATGCCTATTGATATGGCAATAATAAAACAACCACCAGCAGAAACCTGGACCCCAGACCCCCTCCATTAACATGGAAGTCAGGAGAGTAGGGAATGAGCCAGAAGCTCAGAGAATATGTGCAGCTCTCCTTTACAGGATTTTGGAAATAAATATTGGGCTGATAATGAAATTTGAGTTAATAGGAGGTGAAAGTCCTGGATCAAATGATAGAGTTGAACACTATGGAAGTTAATTGATAAAGAATTAAAATATAATTGCAGAGTAATTTTGTGAGAAAACTATGAAAAATATTTATAGTCTTAAATGTCCCTCTATCAGTATACAGAATAACACATCTAAGCAGATGTGGTCCCTGGGCAACCTGGGTGAGATTTGGTGAGCTGCGCCTGAGTCAGATACGGTGAGATTTGTCTGGGATGAGACAGGGACAAGATGTCATCCTTCATTCATATATCCATTTATTAGCAAACATTAATTGAGTGTCTGTTATATACGCCAGGCACTAAGTTAGTTTATGGTATGATACAGACCGTGCTCTCAAAAAGACAGACTGACATATGGACAAGTTATTAAAAATATTAAAATGATTTATGTGAGCATCTTTTCCAACCATTTTTCAAAATTATAGAAAGTCCTTATCTGGTCAGTAAGTCTCCTAGTAAATACACTGTTCTCAGTATGGATTGTCTTAGGAGAGGCGCTTTATATCCTGCCAAGAACTTGCTCTTCTGTCATGAGCTGTGGGCCTGAAAAATAAGTTCTCTTTTTAACTCCATCTCCCTAGCCATTGTTATCTTTGGATAACCAGATTCCATTAAAGAAACCAAGCTAGCTATAAGACTTCAGCAAGGGTATCCTATTGCTACTTACTAATATATTTTATTTCTTTTAAATAGCAGAATTTTTATTTATTTTTAATAAATAAAATTCCTTGAATTTTAAACATTTTTTCCTCTATTGTACAAGCCTCTTCTATAACTGGTAAGGCATCTTGTCTTCTGCTGTCAATTAACATTTATAGATGCTTTTTATGTGCATAGTTCTTTGAAAACGGACCCTTGTAGCAATCTAGAGTTTATTATTTAGTTACCTGATAAGTTAATCATATTTACTTAACTCCCTACCTGTTCAGAAAACTTAGCAATTTAAAAAGCTTGAGATCATTGTGGGGAGAAGTCTACTGTAGTTACCAAGAACCATTTGCAAATCCTCAGCCCCTGCCTTTCCTTCAAGGGAGCCCAGGAGAGAGTGTTAACACTTTGCCTGCTTGATTGCAGGAGGAATGCCAGCTCCTGAGCAGGCCTCACTGGTGGAGGAGGGCCAGCCGCAGACCCGCCAGGACACTGCCTCCACTGGCCCAGGCATGGAACCCGAGACCACAGCCACCACTATTCTAGCTTCCGTGAAGGAGCAGGTACATCCTCTTACTGAAATGTACAATGAATTATTTCTTCAATGCCTTTAAAAAATTAATCTTTGGATGTGTTTTAAATTTGTCTAACGTCCTTGACGCCTTCACGTTTTCTAATTATAAGGTGTTTACATCCCTGAGTACATTGGGATGACTGGCATGTAGAGCCGCTCCAGGTGCCAGTCAGAATCGGAACATGCAGGATACTTGTGCGTCTGCAAGTAAGGACAATCTTGATGGTGATCGGTGTCTGTCTCCCCCACATCGCAGAGTGTGTGCATGCGCGCAAAGCTGTGTCAAGCGTAGTTCTCGGTGATGGCTTTCCTGTGAGGACTCTGGCAGCCTGAGGCCGAGAATACCTTCAGATAGTCTGAATATTCTAACATAGGTTTTATGTAGGGTTGTCTCTGTGAGTTTTGAATAAAGGCTGTATTTGTGTGTTTGTCTGAATTTAAGTATATTCATTTTGTGACCTAATGTTCTAAAATTTGTCAAACTGTGCCAGTTTGCTTCAATGTCATGTTTATGTTGACTCTTTTTAAGGCACTAATATTGTTTATCCTTCAAACCCAAGTAACCTTCTAAGTTAGGTCTTATCTGCTGTGGTTAGAGAAATTGGAATTCTGGGATTTAATTTCTTAAGATTTAAAGGCTTAATAAGGTGAATGTAAATGTAAAGCTCCAGGGATAGTTTTCTTTTCTGCCCCTTTCCTACCCCCCCCCCAAAAAAAGTTACACACCCTCTATGAGAGTTAGTCTGTTGGAGTAATCTAATATTAAATTAAAAAAAAATGTTTAAGTCACTTAGTGTTTTATTTTCTTAATGGAAATAAACCAAATGTATATTTCCTGAGATTTTTTTTAACAATCAGTATCAGCAGCTCAAATGACTAATGATGGCAAAAACTGAAGAAGTATAAGATTTAATACCTTATTATTTTACTATTTGCTGTAACTTGGAATGTGGCATGAAAAATTGCTCCCTAACTATGACATATGTCTAATGTGACATTAGAGCTGTATTTTCAAGAAAAAATGATTTCACAACTTCTTCTGCTAGGAAGATGTCAAAATATTTTCTGTTCCTCATCGAAATTTGAAGGTTGAAAGCATTCCACAGACAGAATTTGAGAAGACACAGATGTAGTCAGTACCATTTCATCTCACCAGCCCTAGAATGTATAAGCTTCTGTCACCTGTGGGGGGAAAGAAGGACTCTTCCAATAGCACTTCCTAGTGTCAAGATTTGACCCAAGGAGCTAGAAGCTGAGAAGGCTCTGATTTATTTGAGGCTCTTAGTATATTCTGTGTTTGGTGAAACATGACAGTAAATTTAATCAAAATGTCCAGAACTGACTTAAAACTAGAAACTGGATACAGTAAACATAGCAGTGGAAACTTCGTGTTTGTACCTTTAGACTTTGATACTCTGCATGTTGAAGAAACTATGGAAACTTGTTATGATTTTGGCACTAGAATTCCTTGATGATCTCAGATGACTGCAAAATTTTATCTTTTGGCAATAATTAGTGTTCTGAATGAATATTTTGTGGGAGATAGCAAGAATAGTTTCAGTTCTCCAAGGTAGTCAAAAATAAAAGTATTTGTCTTATTTATTAAAACAATTATTATGTATCTCCAGATTAGTTAGTTAGTGGGAGGATATACTCTGTAACAGTGGTTCTCAACCTTCCTAATGCCCCAACCCTTTAATACAGTTCCTCATGTTGTGGTGACCCCCAACCATAAAATTATTTTCGTTGCTACTTCATAACTGTAATTTTGCTACTGTTATGAATCGTAATGTAAATATCTGATATGCACGATGTATTTTCATTGTTACAAAGGGGTCGCAACACACAGGTTGAGAACCACTGCTCTATAATTTTTCTTCTGTTTCTATCTTGAGAGATCAGAACCCATTAATTTAATTTGCAGTTTCCATACATGATTTCTTTTAAAAATTGTCAGTGCTCAGTGCTTAGTATCTCAGTCATTCAACCTGGGGCACCCTGTCTGCCTCTTCTTCCGGGATAACTTGCCTGGCTTTAAATGCTCCCATAGGATTTTTGTGGCACTAGCAACATAATTGTAGCAAAAATTTCTTAAAACTCTCTTGAGATATGCCAGTCCCTATCATCTGCCCCGTGGAATAGAGCATAGAAAAGTTATATAGGAAAACCAATTACTACTTCCCTTAAATGTTTAATTTAAAAATACTAGTCAGAGTGTGACACTCTTAACCTCCATGTTACATTCAAATGTAATAATTAATATTGGTCACATTTTGTATCAAAAGAGCAGTATTCTTATATGAGACGCATGACGAAAACATCACAGGCATGCCGTGTTACAACCGTGGTATGATGATACCAGCTCCACTGCTCTCAGAGAGCAGACCTTGTTTGGTGGCAGTGATATCGTAACAGTGGGTTTCATTAGGGTATAGAAGGAGGGGACTGCTCCGTGTAAGTGGGTAGACAGTCTGGGTTTCCATCCTGGCTTCTCTGCTCATTAAGTCATCCTAGGAAGATTTCTTAACTTCTCTGTGCCTCAGCTTACCCATTTATAAACTGGGGATAAGAAGAGTGAGAACATTAAACTATCCTATGTACAAATCTCACAACAACAGTACCTGGTACCTGCTAAAGACTAATATTACTATTCTCAACATGTCTACATAAGAAACAAAGGCTCCAAGAAGAGCCTTTGAGGAGGTGATGGTTCTACTTTTTGAATGTATCCTGAGATTCAGTGAGACATTGGGCATTGACATAGAGGACCAAAACAGCTTTCTGAATGTTGAGTATTGTTTATGCTGTGATAGTATTTTACTTAAGCACAGTGATAAACTTTCAAAACTTTACCACACTAGTCTCGCAAATAAGAATAGTCTCATGTATCTGCTATGAGAAAAAGAGCCTATGAAAATAAATTTTAGGAATATGTTGATTTATTTCAACTCCAAACATAAAGTCAAGGAACCTGGCTAAAAATTTGCAAAATAATACCTTTAAACATTCACCTACATTTTGAAAGGAAAAGTCTGGGTGGTTCTTCTGTAAAATATATCCAAGTCGTTAAAACACCTCACATGTACTCCCCCTGGGACATTCATGGTACTGATAGGGAGGGAAATGGCAAACAACCAGTAGTGATCTTGTTCAGAAACCGTTAGTCTATTAAATATCTGAAATTTAGATTTAGGGTGTCGTAAAAACAATGATACCCTTCACCACTCAGCCATGCTTTCCCCAGGATCCTCCAGTGCTGGAAGCTGCTCCGTGTGCCTTGCCATAATGCTAGAATTTACTTTCTCATTCTTTTATGAAGTAGTAACCTTTCACATTGGTGTCAGTCACAAATACACAGGCCTGTGCAGGTGCAGGAAAGGCACTTGCTCTTTCACAGGTAGAAAGAAGGAAGGAGCCTGTTTCCACCCAAATGCTACCTCTTCCATGAAGCCATACTCGCCCTGGCCTGAAGTGAAGTCAGAGCTCTCCCTTGATTTCCTTTAAGTCCTTAAACCATGGCTAGGACTCCTTTTTTTTTTTTTTTTTTTAATGATGGAGTCTCACTTTGTCACCCTCGGTAAAGTGCTATGGCGTCACAGCTCACAGCAACCTCAAACTCTTGGGCTTAAGCGATTCTCTTGCCTCAACCTCCTCAGTAACTGGGACTACAGGTGCCCACCACAGCACCCAGCTACATTCTTGGTGTAGTTGTCATTGTTTTTAGCAGGTCCAGGCTGGGTTCCAACCTGCCAGCCCAGTTGTATGTGGCTGGAGCCTAACCACTGAGCTATGGGCTCCAAGCCTGTGACTCTTAGTCATATGTGCCTTTGGATCCCTAAGGACAAAGCCCTGTTTTATATTATGTATTTATTATACATGTGTTAATGGTTGCTTCTTTCCCAGCGCATATACATCTCTCTAAATATATTAGACCTGCAATAAATGATTCTTCAAGGAAGAGAGTGTGTGAATAATATTGACTGTTGGATTACTTTGTCATTAATTTGCAATTTTGTGAAAATCACAGAACCTGTAGCCATATTCACAGAAACACCGTAAGCAAGAGAGTCTTGCAATACCCAGAAAACTTGTTACCCAGCTGTACATTCTTTTTCTCAGGACAGTTTGAATTACACTATATCCACATTGATTCAGAAACTAAATGCAGTCCCTGCATGGAGCAAAGTAAAATTTTATTTCGTATTGATGGTCAAATAATGACATAGGTGTTTATTTCTTTCTTCTCCTATCTGTTCAATTAGCTGACAGTTAAGTGTAAGGAATAAAAGAATATGGTTATCTTGGTGATGCCAGTATCCACCAGTGTCATACAGATCAGGTAATATGGGTAACTGCTGAAGAAATGATAAGGTTTGTACTGTAGGAGATAATCAACGCATGGGAGTAACAAAGTATTGTGATTCTTGGACTTGAATATGAAATTACAGAAAGTGTCAGTTGAACTTCAGCCACCAGTTGGCTGTAATTAGGATCATCATTTGGCAGTTTCTACTGTTCAACTCAACTACTAATAAGAATCTAAGAGTGCAAGATGAATACAGATGTAGGAAAGGAGAATTCTTTTATATCCTGGTAGTATCCTAGTATCTAGCGAATGTGTTACTGGTTAGCCTAGCTTAATGTCTTACATGTAATAATTAGATAAAAAAAGACAAATGTGATGCCTGAAAGAGTCCTGCCTCCTCCTGTAAAAACCTTAGACTAAACTGACTGGTAAGTCCTTGAAGTACACACAGCACACCTTTGGATGCAGAAGAATTGCAATTTGATAAGACATTGGCTGTTCATCCAGAGCCTTGCTGCTGCCCCTGCACCTTTGTTAGATGTGTTAGAACGATCACTTCACAAACACAAGGAAGAAGCAGGCCAAGGGCATGCAGGGTAGTGTTACCAGTTGGTAGAGTACATTATAGTTTTATCATTGATAGGATGTGATCTCTTAGTTTTATAAATAATCTTTAAAAGAGGACCTACATGGGATGCAAGTTGATTAGTGTTCTGCAAAATTGCACATGTAATGTTCATTAGACTCTCTCATGTTCTGTCATAAAGTTGTTTGAATGATTGAGATCTTTATTTTAACTCGGCTGCACTCCTGTTCTCCCACAAACTGTATTCTCATATTTTTGGTTTATGATTTAAGGAGCTTGGAATGCAGGTTTAAGGTTAAGGTCAATCCAGATAGCATGAAATGGTAAAGCAAAGAACAGATTTGGTACCACATGCTAATTTTATATATACTCCTCTTATTCCGGTGAGATCTCAAGGATACTGTGTATCCTTTTTTTTGTTACCTTTGATGAATGAAAATTGCAATGTTCCTCATTTGTGAAGCTCTCAAAGAGAATGAATGCTACCTTTCAAGATAACATTTTCTGGCTTTTGTGAAAATTACCATTCTACCTTTAGTGTGTCCATATTAACTTAAAAGATATTGAAATATCAAAGAGTGAAATAGGAGTCAGAGATCCTTAAGTTTTGAAGATAAAATAAGGAAATTTGGAGCCCAACTGTGTCCTATTGATATTACTTCATTTTTACATGGATATCTTAGCTTCAGTAATTACACACCCTTCCTGTATGGCAGAATGCCCAGAACTGAACAAGTTCCAGTACAATTATTTACTTTATTCCTCTGAAACTGAAACAACTCAACTGTTATGCACCTGCCTTTGCAACTTCCTTTTATTTGGCTCCTACGTTTATTTACAATGAAATAGTCCTCTCTGACACACCTCAGCTACATGCGGAAGACTGAATTTTTACTTTAGCTATAAACAAGGGTAGTTTGTGGCTTAACCAAAAGTGCTATGCTATTAGTACAATGCCTAAAACTTATACTTTTTTGCCTATTGTCACCTAAATTATCCCAGTGGTTGTGGTTATTGTGTAACCTATAGTGAAGTCTTCCGTGCCTCAACTACTGCATCAAACACAAGGTAAGATTGGATCTTTTCTCAGTGATTTTCACGGGATTATCAAATTTTACAGCCTTACCTTGTTAATACTATAGAAATGAGGTTCAAAATGAGGTCAAGTGGTTGAGCTCTTGTGACACTGTTGGGTTTGTACTCAAAACTTCTGAACCCTGCTACTTTGTCATTCCATGGTCAACATTTGTCATTTCCATGTGTCCGTGATGCAGGGTATCCTCCACGTCCAGTGTCTCTGTGGTTAAAGAGTACTACAAGAGTATGGCTAGTAGATTCATTCAGTTTTACTCCCTACCTCCAAAAAAGAAATTGTGATCATCAACATAAAAAATTAGACTACCAAGTTAGCAAAACACAAGCATATACATTTGTACATCTGCCCACGTTTTCTGATAGTCTGGTGAATGATCAATTGGACCCAGCAGCAATGTTTTCCAATCTTACACAGCCCCAGTTATGCATTCAGAATAATTTAGTAGTTATTCTCTTCATTCAATTGGAAACATCTTGGCTCAGCGCCTATAGCTCAACCGGCTAAGGCGCCAGCCACATACCCCTAAGGTGGCGGGTTCGAATCCCCAGCCCGAACCCGCCAAACAACAATGACGGCTGCAACCAAAAAATAGCCGGGCGTTGTGGCGGGCGCCTGTGGTCCCAGCTACTTGGGAGGCGGAGGCAGGAGACTCGCTAGAGCCC
>CAUYTI010119764.1:0-11715 GCA_963575145.1 Galago senegalensis
CTGGGACCACAGGCGCCTGCCACAACGCCCGGCTATTTTTTGGTTTCAGCCGTCATTGTTGTTTGGCGGGTCCGGGCTGGGGATTCGAACCCGCCACCTTAGGTGTACGTGGCTGGCACCTTAGCCGGTTGAGCTATAGGCACCGAGCCTACATTATTAATTTTAAAGTTACATATATGTAGAAACATTATGACTTTTGGTTAAGAGGGATAGTTAATACTTTGACTACTTACCGTATGGAGATTTAAATTCCTCAAAGTACTCTTCAGTTTATTATAATTTTTTCCCATGGGAATCTCTGTCTTTAGCCATGGAGGCAGTCTTAACCTAAGGAAAGCCAATCATAACTATTAACAACAATGCTGCCAAATAATCATATAACTTAATGTCACTTTGCTCTATTATAATTCCTAGTTAGGAATTTTTTCCATAATTCTGAACTAACTCTTAAGATTCTGCCATAGGATGTTCACATGGATAGAGCTGGAGAATGTTCTTCTGAGCAAAGTATCACAAGAATGGAGGAAAAAGTATCCAATGTACACACCTCTATTATGAAACGAATTTATACCTTTTATATGAAAGCTATAACCTAATCAGCCTAAGAATATGGGGAGGGAGAGGGGAGAGGGGGAATGGGTGGAGGGAGGGGGATTGGAGGGATCACTTCTGAGGTTTATCTTATAGGGGTACAAGTGAATCATTCTAAGAGTAGAATGTGAACATTTTAAAACAATAACTGAGAAAATGACATGTAGGCTGTGTTGACCAGTTTGATGGAAATATTTCGGATTGCATGTGAAAACCCCACACTGCACTCCAGAAGTGCATTAATGTACATAGTTACCATTCAATAAAAAAAAAAAAAAGAAAGTCAAAGACACACACACACACACACACACACATACACAAGTATAGGCCAATATTGCTGATGAACATAAATGCAGAAGTCCTCCACAAAATACTAGCAAACTAAATTAAACAACACATTGAAAAGATTATTCATCATGATTAAGTGGGATTCATCCTTGGGATGCAAGGATGCTTCAACATAGGCAATCAATTAATGTTATACATATCAACAAAACAAAGGATAAAAGCCATATAATCATTTCAATTGATGCAGAAAAAGCATTTAATAAAATTCAACATGCCTTCATGATAAAAGCTCTGAAAAGAGTGGGTGTAGAAGGAACATTCCTCAACACAATATAAACCACATGTGTCATATCTGCAGCTATATCATACGGAATGAGAAAAACCTGGAAGTCTTTTCTGTAAGATTTGGAATAAGACAAGGATGCCCACTTTGACAAATAACTGTTATTCAACATAGTACTGGATGTTCTAGCTAGAGCAAAAAGACAAAAGAATGAAATAAAGCCTATCCAAAATAAAAGGAAAAATTAAAATTATCTATGTTTGCAGATGATCTGATGATATCTAGAGAAAACTGAAGATTCCCACAAAAAACTATGAGAAGGGATGACCAATTTCAACAAAGTCACAGGATAAAAAATCAACTTACAAAAATCTGTAGATTTTCTATTATGTTAACCTAAACAATCTGAAAATGAAACCAAGAAAGTAATCTTGTTTACAATAGGTACAAATTCACAGGAATAAACTTAACTGCAGAAGTGAAAGAACTCTATAATGAAAACATAAAACATGATGAATAGTTGAAGAGGACACAAACATGATGAATAGTTGAAGAGGACACAAAACAATGGATGATATATCATGATCATGGATTGGAAGCATCAATATTATTAAAATGTCCATACTCCAAAGCAATCTACAGATTCAATGTGATCGCCACCAAAATGCCAATGACATTTTTCACAGAAACAAACAAACAAAAATCCTAAAATTTATATGCAATCACAAGACCCAGAATATCCAAAGCTATCCTAAGAAGAAAACAAAAACAAAACAAAACAAAAACCCGTTAAACTGGAAGAATCACATTACTTGACTTCAAAGTATACTACAGAGCTATAGTAACCAAAACAGCACGGTACTGGGGAAAAAAATGGGCACAGAGACCAATGGAACAGAATAGAGAATCCCGAAATCCACACATCTATAGTGAACTTATCTTTGACAAAAGTGCCAAGAACATACATTGGGGAAATAAATGGTGCTCAGAAAACTGGATATCCATATGCAGAAGAATGAAATGAGACCCCATCTCTCACCATATATAAAAATCAAATAAAAATGGGTTAAAGACTTAAATGTCAGATCTGAAAATATGAAACTGCTAAAAGAAAACATGGGCAAAATTCTTCAGGACATTGGTCTGGGCATGGACTTCTTGAATAATAATCCCAAAGCACAGGCAATCAAAGCAAAACTGGACAAATTGGATCACATTAAGCTAAATAGCTTCAGCACAGCAAAGGAACAAATCAAGAAAAGGAAGAGACAACACACAGGATGTGAGAAAATATTTGTGAACTTCCTTGTCTGACAAGGGAGTAATAACTAGAATATATAAGGAGCTCCAACAGCTCAATAGGAAAAAATCAATTTCAAAATGGACAAAAGGTATAAATAGACATTTCTCAGAAGGAGACATGCAAATGGTCAACAAGTATATGAAAGAAATTCTCAGCATCATTATTCAGATAAATACAAATCAGAACTATAATGAGCTATTGACTTACCCAAGTTAAAATGGTTTTTGTCAGAAAGGTAGGCAATAATGAATACTTGCAAGAACTTAGAGAAATGAGAGCATTCATACACTGCTAATACAATTGTAAATGATGGTTAAAAGTGGTAAGGGGGATGGTTAATGATACAAAAATATAGTTTGATAGTTTGATAGAATGAACAATATTTGATAGCACAACGAAGTGACCATAATCAACAATAAGTTAGGGTATACTTTGAAATAACTAAAAGAGTGGAATTAGAATGTTCCTAACCCAAAGTAATGATAACTGCTTGAGGTGATGGATACTCTGATTACCCTGTTTGATTAATTCACATTGTATACCTGTATTAAAACATTATATATACCTTATAAAGATATACAATATTACATGCCCATATAATTAAAAAAATAAAAATATCTGCAATATTTGATTTTTTTCACCTAAAAATGGCAATTTCCTACAATTGTCAAGTTCATTCCCACCTCTTAGCAATCAATGTTTTTATGTGGTTTCCCAAACATTGTTGTTCACAACTGTAGACTTATCCACTGTGTTTATTTAGTAAGCAACTCATCCATAATTCGTTTCCTGTAGGGGAAAGTCAGACAATGGGAAGCCATCCTTCCGGGCAAGTCATAGTAGTTAAAAACATTAAATGTGCCTTTAGTCTCAATCCTTTCTTAACAATGGACTTGTGTGCAGGGCCTGTCGCTTGCTATGGTAACGCAGTAGGTGGCCAACAGTGCTCCACAGCAGGTGGACTTATTGAGGGTTTGGAACTAGGTTTTGTAAGGAAAAGAAAGAGATGCGTAGTGTAACCAAAACCTCGCCTCATGTTTCCTTCCCAGACAAGTGCCGGCCAGCTCCAGAATGCCGGCAGGATGTGCCGGGGCCCCAGGCGGTGGACGTGGACTTGGCATTCGTGGTGGACAGCTCCCATGGCGTGAGCACCGACGTGTACCTTGGAGCTTTGAGTCTAGTGGACGCTGTGCTAGGCGACCTGGAGGTGGCTGCACAGCCGGAAATGTCCCACCATGGAGCGCGAGTGGCCCTGGTGATGCACACGACGCCAGGCTTCTGGCCTGGTGTGGGTCACCCACCCGTGCGCCAGGGCTTCCACTTGACCTCTTATGGTCACCGGGTGCAGATGCAGAGACATGTCCGCGAGGCAGCAGGCCACCCACTCCAGGGAGCCCCTGCCCTGGGCCATGCCCTGGAGTGGACCCTGGAGAAGGTGCTCCTGGCAGCCCCTCTGCCTCGGAAGGCACGGGTTCTCTTTGCCATCGTGGCCAGTGAGACAAGCAGCTGGGACAAAGAGAAGCTATGGACCCTGTCCCTGGATGCCAAGTGCAAGGGCGTCACTCTGTTTGTGCTGGTCATGGGCCCCAGTGTGGGGTCCAGTGAGCTGGGGGAGCTGGCCTATGTGGCCAGTGCCCCCTCTGAGCAGCACCTACTTCACCTAGAGGGTGCCTCGGAGCTGGAGGTAGCCTACGCCCGGGGATTCACGCGGGCTTTCCTGACCCTCTTAAAAAGTGAGCAGTCCTCCAATACGGGGGTGGGATGGGGAGAGGAACATACAGAGCCTGACATTTAAGCAGGTAGGTGCGCATTGCAATTTCACCCTTGCTAAAGTGTGTGCAGCTCCTTATCCCTGGGGAGTGCCAGGAGCACCCTATTTCTGGAAACCCCTCGCTATCATTGCCCTGGCATTGTGCTAGCCCTAGTGCTGGTTTCTTGTCCTGAACTTCTCATCTGGTGGGCGGGAGCCTCAGATGTCCACACAACTTCTTGATTTTTCTCATTTGTCAAAATGAGAATTGCAGTTGTTTCCCTGGCTGTGAAGTCATATGTGCATAGAGTGGCTTTGAAAGCTCCAATGCTGTACAAGTAAGGCATAGTTATTGGTATCACTACTTGTTACAACTATTTGCCAATGATACTTGACAGTGCTTTTCTAACTTTTTACACACACATGAATCTCTTGGACATCTTGTTTAAATGAGGATTCCAATTCGGTAGATCTGGGTTGGTGCTTGAGAGTCTGTGTTTCTTGCAAGCTTGAGAGTGACACTGATGCTGCTGGTCCATGACCCACCCTTTAAGTAACAAGAGTATGTGACATTTATTTTTTGAAGTACAGGTTGACATGGCAGTGTTAGGTCACAGGTCTTCAGGGACTTGCCAGGAAGTAATGGACATGGGACAAAAGTCCAGGGGCTCCCACCTCAGATGGGGTGGAAGAAGCCAATAGTAAAGATTAAGGGGAAATGGCTGTGCCAGTGTATCCTAGCCAGAAATTGTCCCCATACCCCAGCCTTTAATCAGGACTAGTTGAGTTATTATTATTTTTCTCTTAAAACTATTATAAAATCCGTATCCCTAGCATGATAATGGAGATTTAGAATTGGGTTGGGTCACATTTCTAGCTGTTTGTCTTGGGCTTTGTCATCCAGTGCACAATTCAAAACAATGCCTGCAGGGTGCTTTGTTGTACCATGTGAGGTGTCCTTGCTAGCTTTGCAGGGAGGTATTAGTCTCAACCTGTGGGCTGCGACCCACAGGAACTGTATTATAGGATTGCGGTATTAGGAAGGTTGAGAACCACTGGTCTAGTCTCTCAGTTTATAAGTGGCTGTGACATCTTTTGGGGGGACATTTACTCCTGTATCACTGAAAGAGTAAAGAGAGTTTGATGAATGTCTTGAAAGTACTGACATAGCTTCTGGGTCGCTCCAATTTGAGAGGTACAAAGACCAATAAATTGGTTCTAGTCCCAGGGCTGCTGCTAGTGAGACATATGATCCTAGAAAAGTCAGTGAACCTCTCTGAACCTTAGACTTCTTATCTTTGCAAGGGGTGGAAGAGAGATTGGTATCAGATGGCTGATGACTTAGTGATTCTTTGAATGGAAGAAGCAAGCTGGCTGAAAATCACTTTCCTAACCTGTTTTAACTTAGTTTTACTTTATGTTTTTTATGTTAGGTTGTATTTTGTATTCTTTTATGTTGTGATTTTATTTTATGTTGTTTACATGATAGGATACATTTTTTATTTTGCTTTTATTTTGTTTTATGTGTTTACATTTTAATTTTTATTTTATGCTTTATTTGAATACATTTTGTATCTTTTTGATTTTTTGTCTTCATTTGTTCTTATTGTTCTATTTACTTTTAGTTTTATACTGTTATATATTTTTATTTTGTTTTATATTTTACACTTTGATTTTATGTCTTTTGAATTTTATGTCTCAATGGATAATATTTTATTTTCATCTTATTTAATTTTATGCTTTAAAATTTTATATTATTTTACATTTGACTTGGTTTGATTTTTTTTCCCTTTTAGGTGGAACAAACCAGTATCCACCTCCAGAGCTCATTGAAGAATGTCAGGGTCTAAACCGTGGGGACACTCTGCTGCAATCAGTCATGCCTGTCAAAAGGTAGGCTCTGATTGACCCACAGCTCTGCCCCCATGTAGGACACTGTCTCCCTAAAGAATGTCACAGACAATGCCAGTGTATGACTTGACCCAAACTATGATGGGGGTGCTCCTGGGTTTGACAATTCTGATATGTGTACATTTGGGTTTTTTTTTCTTTCTTTTTTTTTTTTAACACTGAAAGTAATACAGAATTAATGTAACAAGTTCAAATAGTACATAAGGACATGAGTATATAAAAGCAAAAAAATGAAATATTTCTATTCTACTATATCACCCCATCCTCTAATCCCATGTTCCAGAGGTAAAATTGATAATGTTAGACATGTCATTCTGACATTTTGATAAACATGTCTCAAGAAATAGCTACTGCAATAATGAAGTCATTAAGAAATGCCCTAATATAAAGATTATAAATCACAGTAGTATCAGTTGGGAGTTGGACCACCCAGTGTTTAAAGTTTGACTATGCAGTTTGACCTGACTTGTTTCTATACAGGTTAACCAACCACCAGTTTGACATGTCTGGGTTTGCTGGTGATTTGGAAGCACTTGAAGCAACAAACATTTTTCTAGAAGAGAAGAGAAAAGGCATGACAACGCCTGTAACTCAGCAAGAAGCACTTGAAACTTATGAAAATAACAAATATGATGTTGAAAAAAATGAACAAGAGACACCAGTGAACCAGAAAGAAACTAGGAAAGAAACAAGTTCAGGTACTACCTATGGTCAAAACCAAACTCCTGCTTCTTAAGTTAGACTCACTTTTTTCATCTTTATCTTTAAAAAACATCTCCTATACAATGTGTTAGCATGCATATTGTTGTTTTTTCTATACCTTTCTTACAAATCCACAAATTCTTGTATGGAAAGGAATAGCAGAACCTCTATAAACCGACCATCCAAAGGACTGTAACAAACTGGTTAACGTGTGGAGCAGGCAACCTAAGAAACTAGGCCTACTGTACTGACATGTATAAGTGGTGCATGTCTGGTCTTTGAAAGTTAGGAGGTAGTCAACTTAAGGAGGTAGTCAATTTAGGGAGGTGGTGAACCATAGAGGTTCTACTGTAGTGTAAGGAAACAGATGAAGACTAACTTTAACCTAAGATGGCCAAATGCATTCTGAACAAGCTTAAGGAATTTTGGGTACTGCGGCATCCATTTCATGTGTAGTAATGCAAATGACAAGTTGCTTCTTATATGTGATAGGCAAATTAAGCAGAACACTAAACATATAGGAAAGAGATATGGGGGCTTGGCGCCTATAGCTTAGTGGTTAGGGCGACGGCCACATGCCATACCTGCCGGGACTGGCAGGATTGAACCTGGCCTGGGCCTGCTAAACAACAATGACAACAACAACAACAACAACAACAGTTAGTTAGGCGTTGTGGTGGATGCCTGTAGTCCCAGCTACTTGGGAGGTTGAGGCAAGAGAATTGCTTAAGCCCAAGAGCTTGAGGTTGCTGTGAGCTGTGATGCCACAGCACTCTACTGAGGGTGACGTAGAAAGACTCTGTCTCAAAAAAAAAGAATAGAAAGAGATCTGGGAAAGTTGACTGTGAAGTTTTTGAACTAGCTGAAAGAGTTTCTAGTGAGGGGTGTGGTTAGTCCTGGTTAGAGTAAATGAGGAATATCTCTCAGAGATTTTGAATGTGCCTAGATCATTATCTGGGGCCACTAGCTAGGTGGTCCTGGGAGTTATTTATTCTCTCTGTGGCGCAATTTCCTGTAAAGTGGGGTAAAATTATGTGAATACCTACCCCCCAGGGTTGTTTTGCAAATAAAACTTGATAATTCATGTGTTAGCCACATTATAAGCATCTGAAACAAGTTAGCTGTTAAGAACTGATGATATGTGCTCCCTTTTAGATTCCAAAACAAACACCTATCCAAAAGAAATAAAACCAGACAATATAGGAATAGCTGCTCCCGGCAGGGACAGTGTTTCCCCTCTTTAGGCTAAACATTAAGCATGGAAGAATTTACCTTGGTGATTACTATGTCGAAGGTGATCTCAGTGAGGTAGTGATTTTTCAGTCTTGCCTGTACAATAGAATCATCTGGGAGTCTTTAAAAATTCCCTAACAGCCCAATTCAATCAGAATCTCTGGGTGCAGGACTTACCCAGTGATTCCACTAAACAACCTAAAATAAGAATTGCTGCTGTAAGGCATCTTTTCCCACAAAATCAAGGTGACCATCACCTTCCTCTTCAAATCTCCTCTTCTCTTGGCTTTGGAGACAACATTCTCATCTTGTTCTACTGCTGACAAGTCCATATCTGTGGGCTTTTCTTCAGGTCATCCTCACAGGAGCATTCAGATTTTAGGTAGCTTATCCAACTGGGGGGAGTTCTCACCCAGAAAAATATTACCAAATTATTAGAATTAAGTAAAAAGTGAATATTTATTTAGAAGAGTCTTGTGCACATTAGTGGCTTAGAAGCCTAGGCTTCATGGATTTCGTGATATATCTGCCACCCCCTTCCCCAGAGTCCTTTCTTCAGTCCTGTGAACACTTTATGCACTCTAGTTCAGCAAGATTTCTGCCACATCGAACTATTGCCTCTGTACTGATGACTCTCAAACACGTGTCTTCCACCTGGAATTCTCTCCCATGCTGCAGGCCAGTGTATCTTCTACCATCTAGATTGCCCTGTTGGACTTGCATGTAGTCTTACAAAACAAACTCAATTTAACAAACTCAACTCGTGTTTTTTGCCCAAGTCTTCTCCTCCTACTTTACCACCTGTCTTCATTATACTGAGCCACGACTGGCCCAGGAATGGAAAGCCAAAAGCCAACATCCCTCTAATTGTCTTCCTCTCCTTTACCTCTAATTCCATTTTGAACACCTGATTAATGTTCTAAAATGAAAAATGTGGTACAATCATTTCTCTTTTTCTATGGTTGCCCATCATTTCTCAGACTGTGTTTCTGCGCCTGTGTAAGACACACAGGCCTCTGTGATTAGAGGTCTGCTTTGGTCCTCTGGGGCCTTCCTGGCTACTTCTGCCCTGCATAACCTTTTCTGCTGTTCACAGTTACCCCTGGCCCTGCTGTTTGTTCTATGTCTCCACATATTCCTCACTCTTATCTACCTTTCTGTGTCCTCTCCACCGTGTCCACTTGGACTATAGCTACTCATCTTTCATTGCTTGGGAGGTTCTGGCATAGAACCAGGATGAGGATCTGCAAGAAAGGAGAAGAGGCCAGTCCAGGGACAAAGAAAGACTTTAATTGGTGGGGGGAGGGGAGAATGAAGACTGACAGGGTCAGCTCAACTCCCACTCAGGTAGGTACAAAGGGCTTTTATTAGCCTCATCAGTATAGCTGAAAAGGGAATGGAACCTGGACTACTGCCTGGGGCTCTTCTCTAGGGTGGGATTTGGGATTATGGATGTATTCTTAGGGTCAGGATTATAGTAGGGTATTTCCTGGAACTCTGGTCTTGAGGCACTCCAGGAATCTGGGGAGGGGATTGCTGGTTTCTGACCTGATTTTCTAAAATGGCTGCACTCCTATTAGGGTTATGGGAATTCCTTTCCCACACTGCTCAGCTCATTACTCCCCCTGCCTTTAGAGTCCCTTCTGTGCTCCTCGGTAGTAATAAATTTTTATGGCCTTCTTTGTGCTCCTGTATCTTATGTCAAATTCTGCCGTAGTACCACTACCTTTTGTTGTGCTTGTAGTGAAGAATTGAATGTGTGTTATCTCTCTTCACAGAAGCCAGGCTAGACTTGGTATATTTTCAATTTCACTGTCATCTCCAAAGCATGCAAACCCGTGCTTTGATTTCTCCCTCTAAGCAGCGTTATATTATAAGACATATATACCGGGAGATAAAGCAAGCCTAGGAAAAATTCTAATGTTATTGTAGCTGCTCTTTGGACCTAACTTTTCTTTTCCCCCAACTTTTGCTTCACTCCTGGCTTGCATGAACTTGTTTGAGTAAAATTGCGCTTGCCGCTGCATGATTCTTCCAAGAAGGCAAAGGTTAAGATTCATGGTAAAAATAATGCCATATATAAAATTGGGGGCTAGCATTAATTGCTTGGGTAAAAACTTATTGGCCCTCAATCATGGCTATATCATGATGCTAAAAGAAAAATTAAGACTATGAAGTATACTGAGTGTTAAGCTGCAAAGAATAACTTAGAAGTAATTATTTTAATGCATTAAAGTCTTATTCACCTAGGGCTATACTAACCAATATGGTAACCACTAGTTACATTGGCTTTTTATATTTAAATGTAAATACAGTAATTTAAAATTAAATAGAATCAAAATTTCAGTTCCTTAATTGCATCAGCCCCATTTCAAATGCTTAACAGCCACCACGTGGGCTAGTGGCTACTCTGTTGAAGAGCACAGATTTTTCCATCATTTCCAACAATTCCATCAATGTTGTAGAAGTCAAATCTAGGAAAAGCAGCCCCTGATTGAGTGGTTGTCTTTCAGACACAAAGCAAGAGTGGAGGTTCCAGAGACCACAGTGTGTCACCAGGAAAAGTGACTGATATGTTCAATAAAGAAGTTGTTGGTTTGTCAGCTCAGAATCATTTGGTAGTGGCAGAGGTTGGTGCCTGATGATTGCTGAGCTCTGAGTCTACGTGTTGGATCTAGAGTACAGCCCGAAGTTCACAACTGGAATGTTTTTCTGTTGACTCTGACAAGTTTTTGAAAACATGTTTTGCTCTTTCTTTTCCTGGGCTGGTTTTCTTATACTTCCAGAGTAAGGGGTCACACAGTGGGCAAATTCAAATATGCCTTCTCAAGGCATAGGACAATTTCCATGACCAATTCTGTACCCCACTAAGAGTGCACCTCTTCTCTGTGAGTCCAGTACATCAGGCCACATCTCCCGAAAAAGTGATTATTCTATTGGGAGGTTGGTAGGTAGCTTCCTAGGACCAGCCCATGAATTTTGACTCTTGTTTTCTGAAGATAGGATTTTCTTTATTTAGGGATACTTGGAAGGCCCAGGAGGGAGTATTTGGAAGATGTTAGCATTCTGCGTTTCAGGGCTGACCTGGGACAAGAATACTTCTATGTGATGCAAAATGTGCCCACAGACATCTGTTTTCTCTAGAAGGCAGGGATTAGACAGCTGGGAAAATAAATGCGTGATTTTAAAATTCAGGGACTCCCAGATCTTACCTTGTTGTAACTTGTTGATTCCCAATGCTATTTTTTTTGTTTTTCAGGGATAGCATATTTTTCTCTTAATAGCTATCTTAATTTCTTGGGCAGGAATCAGGAATACTATAAAGAGCGTAATAAATAAGCTGGATTTGCTTAGGTCATTAAAAGACTGGACAGGCTTGGGATTATGTAAGGGATTGAGATAATTTGAAAAAAGAGGAAAAGAAGTATAATAGGCAAGTGGGGAGTGCTCAATATTAGAAAGCTTTATTCATTCATTCATTCATTCATTCACTTATTTTTTTTTTTTGAGACGGAGCCTCAAGCTATCCCCTTGGGTAGAGTGCTATGGCATCACAGCTCACAGCAACCTCCAACTCCTGGGCTCAAGCGAGTCTCCTGCCTCAGCCTCCCAAGTAGCTGGGACTACAGGCGCCTGCCACAACGCCGGGCCATT
>CAUYTI010119768.1:0-21137 GCA_963575145.1 Galago senegalensis
GTTTTTTTGTGTTCCTTTTTAAAGAACACTTAGAGTGTCTTTTGAAAAAAAATTCATACTTAATAAAAAGAAATGGAATCTCCATATAATTTTCATGTAGATTCTCCAAACACTAGCATCTGTACTTGATTCGGCATTTTATTTATTTATTTATTTATTTTTTTTGAGACAGAGCCTCAAGCTGTCCCCCTGGGTAGAGTGCCGTGGCATTACAGCTCACACCAACCTCCAACTCCTGGACTCAAGCGAGCCTCTTGCCTCCGCCTCCCAAGTAGCTGGGACCACAGGCGCTCGCCACAACGCCCGGCTATTTTTTGGTTGCAGCCGTCATTGTTGTTTGGCGGGTCCGGGCTGGGGATTCGAACCCGCCACCTTAGGTGTACGTGGCTGGCGCCTTAGCTGGTTGAGCTATAGGCGCCGAGCCAGGCATTTTCTACCTATATCTGTATCTATGTTGTGTGAGAGTTTTTTCTCAAATACTTGTGAGTATCTTGCATTTATGATACCCCCATATTATTAAATAATTTAGTATTTCCTTACATAAAATATATAACATATACTGTGTTTCCCCGAAAATAAGACACTGTCTTATATTTATTTTTTATCAAGAAGACACACTAGGGCTTAATTTCAGGGGATGTCTTCCTCTCTGCACTGAAATGCATGGTGTGGCTGCATAGCCACACCCATCACTAGGTCTTATTATCAGGGTAGGGTTTATATTTAACAAATGCATACGTTTGAGTTCTCTGTGGATTCTGGTTATTAACCCTTTGTTGGAGACATAACCTGCAAATATCTTCTCACATTCTGAGGGCTGTCTGCTTGCTTTACTTACTGTGTCCTTGGCTGTGCAGAAGCTTTTTAGTTTGATGAGGTCACAGTAGTGTATTTTTTTTTTTTTTGTCGAGACAGAGTCCCACCCTGTGCCCCTGAGCAGAGTGCAGCGGCCTGGTAGTTCACTGCAACCTCCGACTCCTGGCTTGTGGGCATCCCGCTGCCTCAGCCTCCAGAAGCCGCTGGGATTACAGGCGCTCGCCACGGCGCCCTGCTGGGTTTTTCCATTTTTTACATGAGTCGGGGTCTCACTTTTGCTCAGGCGAGTGTCGAACTCCTGAGTTCCAGCGATTCTCCCTCCTCAGCCTCCCACAGTGCTGGGATTACAGGCGTGAGCCACCGCGCCCAGCAGCAACCTCAAATTCTTGGGCTTAAGCAATTCTCTTGCCTCAGCCTCCCAAGTAGCTGGGACTACAGGCTCCTGCCACAATGGCCAGCTGTTTTTTGGTTGTCGTTGTCATTGTTGTTTAGCAGGCTTGGGTTGGGTTTGAACCCACTGGATCTGGTATATGTGGCCAGCACGTAACCACTGAGCTATAGGCACTGAGCCTATTCTCATTTTATAGATTGGGGAAATTGAAACCCAGAAAGGACAAGTAACTTGCTTAACATTTTATGAAGCCATTTGGGGGCAGAGCAGAACTAAAACCAAGTCACCTAAACTAAAACCTAGTCTTTATGTCAAAACTGATAAAGGGAACGTTTGTCCGGGTCTACATTCTCTCCCTATAGAGAGGAGGCACAAAGGATGCTGAGCTGGGGGTTGAAAGACCCAAGTTTTGCCCCCATCTTCCCCAGCCACGCATTTTATTTGCCCAGAAAAGTCACTTAACTGCGCAAAGGCTTAGTTTCCAACTTTGGTGAATGGGAATAATTATCTCTGTCCCATCTGCCTCATGGGGTTGCTGTAAGAATCAGACGACATCAGCATGTGAAAATGCCTTGAAACCCGTAAATAATGCTTGGTGGTGGGGCTGCTGCTCCTGACACACGTATGTGAAGGACTGGGCAAAGCCAGGACTGTGGACTTCCTCCCCTGCTCTCATTTTCCAGGCGGAGTTTTCAGAGCTCAACCTGGTGGCTCATGCAGACGGGACCTATGCTGTGGACATGCAGGTGCTTCGGAACGGCACAAAGGTTGTCCGGTAAGGACCTTTCTGAATTCAGGGTCGCTGTCATTGTCTTCTGAGTTACTAGCGCTGGCTTGAGGGGTGGTTTCCAGGTCAAATGTGGGAGTGATGCAGCAGAGCTACGTATGATATGCAGAACTTAATGGTGGGTGCTGGGCAGAAGTGGGAGGAGAGTCAGCTCCTGCCATTAGGAGCTCCTGGTCCAGTGGTAGAGAAAGCAACCTTAAACTTGATGGACCCAGAGCTCACTCAGGGGATTCTTTCTAGGATTCCTCCCGCCCCACGCTTCCTTCAGCCTGTGCAGCTCTGTGCTTTTAGCCCTGCATACATTCTCTCTGGACAACAGAGTTCTATTGCTAAAAACAAAACGTTTGAAAGCATCTGATCTAGCCCAGCCTTCCATTTTGCACCGATTTGCTTAGATTCCCCCAGTGGGTTGTGGCAGAGCCCTGTGTCCTGTTTGCATTCTCCCAACTCCCAGTCCTGTGTTCATCTTGTATTCCTCATTCCTGGGAGCTTGTAAATCTGATAGGGAAGCCTAGGAGTGGAAGAAACATTGTTGGTGGAAGAAAATTAGCAATTATTGAGCACTTACTATGCCTTAGTATGCTGGGTGCCTTATAGACGTGATACTGTCATACAGCAGTTCTGTGAGGAAGGCAATGAGAATTCCAGATGGTGGGAAACGGTTTCCATGGTTCTATTCTTCCTGGGGCTTCAGGTTCTCAGATATCAGTTTTACTCCAGGAAAAGACTCTGCCTCCCTCTTCCCCACCTAAATCTGCAGAACTCTGACACTGAGGCCTATAGGGTCCCAAAAGGAACTGGGTCAGTGACAGGAAAGGCCAGACAGGGGGCTATCTGAGACCTGACAACAGGAAACGTGAGTTCATCCGTCCTGGAGACTAAAGTGGAAGGCAGAAAAAGAGAGGTCAACCCAGGCGAGGGGAGAGCTCAGGCACATCCTACCAGAGGGAGTAGATGGGCCTCTCCTGCTGTAGGCCGCGTGTCATGGGACGTGGGCATGCCAGCAGGAGGTGGCTCCAAGGTCCAGTGCAGGGTACCCAAAGGGGTCTGGCAAGAATAAGGCAGGCCTTCCAGGTGCCAGTGTAGGAACCCAGCAGGTGACTGCAAGTATAGGGCTCCATTCCTATAAGTGGGGTAGAAGGCCAGAGTTGGACTTGAAACATATGGCTCTGGCGGGCCGGCCTCCCAGAACCGGGGCACTAGGAGCTCTTCACTGTAGCTGCACTAACAGATGTCAGCTTGATGCTAAGTCCTCTGAGTGACTTAGGAGGGCTCCTTTCACCTCACTTTGAAAGATTGATCTCTGAGCCTAGGTGGGCCTGGGACTGGGGGTGGGAGGTGGATAACTTCCTGGGGAGAGAAGCAGGTGGGCCATTGCACATGGTATAAAACTGCTGAGCCTCAGAGCCTCAGGGGCAGATGCTGCCGCAGAGCTGATTCCCTGGGAAGGTGAGATTCCTCTGGCATGAAGACAGGGGCCCTGGTCCCGTGGAGCAGCTGCAGCTAGGAGCTCTGCTGGCGAGAGGTGAAGCGCTGGAGCTTTCCCATGTGCAGGAACACTCTGTGCTCTCAGCTTCCTGTAGCATTGCTCAACCTCAGTTCTGCGAAAAGTATTTGCACCCCTCCCTAGCGTCCACTTTGGAGGAATAGCATTGGGAAGTCTGGCATCTGTCCTCAGTCAGCCTGGCCCCTTGCTCTCCTGGGGCCCAGATAAGGGCATTCCTATTTTAAGGATTCGGAACAGGATGCTGAGATCAGGGACCTCGTGGCAGTTTGGTGAAGGCAGCCAAGCACTGCCTGTTGCCTTCAGTGTTCCAGGACCTGCTTTGAACACCAACTATAGAGCCACACGGAGCCCCAAGTTCTCGTCCCATCCCATGAGGACAGGGAAAAGTTCTTTTCACTAAGATGTGAAGATCTAAAAGTGTTTCTCCACTCCTGAGGGCAGTGCTTAGCCCAAGGGACTGAGGGAATTTCAGACATCTGTTCCTCAGCTCTCCTTTGGAAAGTGCCATGCCTCATTTCCCAGTCCAGAAAGGGGTAATAATAATAAAATGAGGGTCTTGGACTAGGGGGTCCCTAAGACCTTTTCTCTGTTCTGGGCTTTGGAAACGGGAGACGAAGTGATGCATGGCCTGGTGCTGGCATGTGGTAAAGCTGCCTCTACGTTCTCACCAGGTCCTTCCGGCCAGACTTTGTGCTCATCCGGCAGCACGCGTTCGGCATGGCGGAGAACGAGGACTTCCGCCACCTGATCATTGGCATGCAGTACGCAGGCCTCCCCAGCATCAACTCGCTGGAGTCCATTTACAACTTCTGTGACAAGCCATGGGTGGTGAGTGAGGCTCCCCCTTCCCTCCAAGTGAAGGTGTAGGATCCAGGCCCTGCATCTCCCAGGGCCCCAGGAGGGGGTCCTGGAACTCAAGATGCAGTAGGCCAGCACCTGCTGACAGGGTGTGACAGGAGCCTCAGCTGGGATGCGGGTAGGTCCTGCTATTATGCAATGCACATTACCATGTGTCACAGGCTCCGTCACCTGTGCGGCAGAGTGGACTTTTGGTCTCACAATAAAGTTGCACAAAGATTCTAGGGCTGTAGGTTCTGCCCTGCATCATGGGCTACACCGATTTTAAAAGCCTGCTTCTTGACTCTTACAATACTCTTACTAAGAGTGGAAAGGCCTGACCCCAAAAGGGACTCAGGGAATGAATGGTCCAGCTCAGAGACGTGTTAGTGACAGTCACACCAAATGCTTCAACAGCCCCCAAATGAGATTTATGCACATACCTATGAATCAGACTCGTGTATGAGCTAGCAGTAACCTTGGTGATCATCAAATCTCCCCCCTTCATGGTAGAGATATGAAAATTAAGGAAGGAAAGTAAGGAATAGAAAACCACTTGCTATACCCGGTATGGTGCCAACTTCTGAGATTTTCCCACATTAATTTCATTCAATCCACACAATAACCCACAAGGAATGTTATCACAGAGAAATGAAACCCAGGAAGTATTAAATAATTTGCCAAAGTTATAGAGCCAGGATTTCTCTACATAGCATTGCCTCTCACATAGATTAGGCTACTATGTGAGGAGGAAGCTGGTCTGGTTGTCCCATCCTTGGCCAATCTGGAAATCCAAGAGGGCAGTAGAAACTTTTAGGCAGAGAGAATAAGTGGGTTTAGAGGGAGAGTGACCTGTGACACCTGCTGGGGTACTGCGGCCTCCCCTCCAACAGGTCCTCTGCTACAGGCTGGCCCTCTCAGAAGGGAGCCCCCACCCTCTGATCACATCTGCTTCATATTCTTGTCTTGCAAAAACCAAACTTCAGCTGTCACATTCACTGGGTTGCCAAGGTTCCTGATGTTGGTGGCTGATGGTGGAGTTTCTCAACTTCAAGTCTTTGCACCACTCAGGGAGCTGAAGAGGGCATTTCTGTTTGTTTGCTGGCTTGTTTCATGTTGTTGTTTTAACCAAATAGATCTATCACCTCTGCTCTGGCTCTTTTTTTCACACCTGAACTAACAGCCTTGGAAGCCAGGGAGAGACCTTAGAGCAGAGTTCTCAAACTTTTTAAACAGGGGACCAGATCACTGTCCCTCAGACTGTTGGAGGGCCAGACTGCGGGCCTTGCAACGAGTTTGCTGCTAAGCAGGAAAGACAGCGGGGGCAAAAACACCCGGCGGGCCGGATAAATGTCCTAGGCGGGCTGCATGTGGCCCGCGGGCCGTAGTTTGAGGACGCCTGCCTTAGAGTGTGAAAGAAAGAGCAATGGATGAGGAGTCAGAAGTGCCGGGGCTGCCATTGTCAAGGAGTGGGCTGACCTCCTGAGCGGCAGTTTCCAGCCTTTCCCTGTAGGACCTGGAATCCTGGAGTTCTGCCCAAGCAGGCTAAAGGAGTTGCATGCTTTGAGTGCATTGCTAGTCACAGAAGGGCACATGTGAGACCTTCAACAGAGGACTTTTCTGGGAACATCCAGTTCCTGTCAGACCCATGGCCTTCCTACTGCACGCACGCCCTGACTCCCACCTGTCAGAATCCCTCGTAGCCACACACAGTGATTTCACTACCGTCAGCTTTTCCTGAGTGATTTCACTACTTATGAGCCCTCTGACTAAACCTACCTTTGCCCAGGTTTCTTCATCCATAGACTGGGAGTAACAGTAGTACCTGCCGCCACCTTGTCAGCCTGGTTGTTAACAGTCCCCTCGTGCTTGGGATCTCTTAAAGGACCTAGGGCTCTGTTTTCTTTTTTTAAACTGTGCCAGAGCCCAGGCAGGGGAAAAGCAGGGAATGCCCAGGGCTCTGCCCCTCCTGAGATCTGGGATCTGGTGAGGGGTCACACGCCCGCCCATTCACAATCCCAGCACATCGCCTTTGGCATTGCAGGAGAATGGCAGTACTCCCTGGCCAGACACCAAGTTCTCCCTGCACTTTGGACACCTGCCAGATGAATGACATTTTACATACTGTTCTCTGCCTGCTACTGGGAGTGGACAAATCTGGTGACTTGTGATGGCAGGCGGGTCACTCTGAGAGGATGACTTTGGCTCAAGTTTCTAAAGGTCTCTGCTGTGGCTGTTCTTGGTGTGGGGAGAGACCTCATAAGGTTGGAGAAAGCTCTGCTTTGTACCAGGTTGTCTCACTGGCTATGAGGTTTGTCAGGGAAGGCCACTGGGATTTCAGAAGCAGACATGAATTTTCAATGAAAGCAGCATTCAGAGAAAGCAAGGATGGCACCACTTTTTATTGCTGCAGATTCATCTGAAATTGCTGTCAGTCTTTCTGGGGTTTGGGGGGATAGGCACATCAGGGTTAAATTAAAGCATTTAATTTGCAGGATGGATAAGGGTAACACATAATCGAAACTAATCTTTGAAGTCCCATATCTTTTGAGACATCTTTTCAGATTCGTTGGATAGGTGGTTATAATGCCACAGTACTCCCAGCCTCCCAAATTCATTTGTCTATGTGTAGAGGAAAAAACCCTTATCAAATATTGCATTTGTTTAACTGGTGACTGTGTGCCTGGGCCTTAATCTAAGTTTCCAGGTAGGCAGGTATTAGATACCAAGCTGCCCAGTACCTTGAGCAGACAGGGACTGGTGGTGACTAGGTAGAGGAGGGTAGACTAAGCTCCCTGAGACCCAGCTAGAGCCTGGGAACTTCCCAGTACCTTGAGAAGACAGGAACTGGTGCAGACTGGGTAGAGGAGGGTAGGCTGAGCTCCCTGAGTCCCAGCTAGAGCCTGGGAACTGGCTGCCATTATAGTGTTGGCTGTCCCAGGGCTCTGAGAGTCTGCCTCAGGCCTTCCTGGCGTCCATGTAGTGTCTGTGTAACTCCTCCACAAGCTGGGAAGATAAGGTCCTGTGTGCCTTGGTCCCATGCCAGCATGTGGGCTGCAGCAGGACAGAGGTCGTTAGGCAGAGCTGGCATCAGTTCCCCAGGGATGCTGGAGAGCCTTGGAACCCAGGCAGGTACCTAGAAACAGAGCTGAGCCCAGCCACACTCTGGTGGGCGGTAGGACTTAATGGTCAGAGGAAGTGGTGAGGAGGATCAGAGAAGGCAGGAAGGGTCTGAAGGATTGGTCTTGACAGTCAAAGCAAATGGAAGAACCAACCAATGGGGTGGACAGCAGGGCACAGGGGAGACTGCCCCGACCAAGCAGAAGACAGCCAGGCTCTCCCAGGGCAGCCCCAGGTACAGGTGGGGTCTGGGAGCCTGCACTGGCCCTTGCTCTTTAGCCTCAGTCTCCTCATTTGTCACGGGAGGCGGCTGGTCTAGAGGCTCTCTAACAGCCTTTTCAACAATAAAATCTTGGGGGATTGAGAGTCCAGGAATCATCCTTTCCACGTTAGAGCTCTAGAATCACCAATAGTGTATGGACTAGAAGGAGCAACCCGGAAATTCCAACATTTTCCAGCATTTCAAACATAACAAAATCATATCAGCACTCAACAAAAGGACCACACTTAAACTGCAGTTTGATAGTGGAGTTTGGGAAGAACTATAATAAAAGGATATACTTTATGGTACAAAGTTCAAGGAGCTAACCAAATTCAGCCCTCTCATTTTATATCTGGGGTTCTGGAGAGGAGTAATCATTTGCCTAAGTAAGGCGACCAGATTTTAACATTGGTAAAGTGGGACACCATGGGGGGGCAGGGCCTGAGAACAATGCAAACTTTGATAAGCAGTTCTCAATAATCAGTTCTCAACAATTATTTGTTATTATTAAAGTTTAACATTATAAAATTAACAAAAATAATGTAAAACACACATCCTGGCGAAATAGCCACATGGCAGCCGAAAACTGTATATTCCCTTCCTATTCTCCAGTGTTCCTTAGCTTGTGGTGCATTCTTTCCAAAAATCAGGGCTTTTATAAAACGCCGAAGGATGCAGGACAAATTGTTAAAAATCGAGACTGTCCTGCCAAAAGCAGGACGTCTGGTCACCTTACTCTGGGGGGGGGGGGGCGGCTGGCTACTTGTTTGTTCCAGACAGTTTGGCTCCTTCTGAGCTAATTGTCCTTGCCTAGAAGCAAGGGAGGGAGTCAGTCTCATTCTGATACCTTGCCCAGGAGGGGAGTAGGGAGTTTACATTAGCCTTTTCATTTCCAAATGAAGTTACATTAACCTCCTCATTCCCAAATGGAGTTATATTAACCTTTTCAGCGGCCAAAAACCATATATTCCCTTCCCATTCTCCCACTGTTCCCTAGCTTGTCATGTATTCTTTCTAAAAATTGGGACTTTTTAAAAATGCAGCAGGAAGTGGGACAAATTGTTAAAAATCAGGACTGTCCAGCCAAAATCAGGACGTCTGGTCACCTTAGCCTAAGCACACCTAGGAAATTAAGAGGCAGACCAGGAAACAAAAGACCAGTTTTCTAACACCTAGTTCTGGGCTTTTACTGCCCTGGCCCCCTCTCCCTGCACTCGCACATGAGCCAACATTCTTTTTGGAAAGTAAGACCTGAGCTTTTGGAATATGCTCTGGCTTTCTTTTCTCTGATACATAGATTTGACCTGACAACTTTCCCGTCTCGAAGCTTCCTGATATTGGCAGCTTGGAGTATGAACTGATCCAGTAGCACTAGGGAGAAGATGCTGTATTTCCCTGCTGCCAGTGCTGTGGGGCTGGGTGTGTGGGCGTGAGTGCAAATGGATTGGGCAGAAAAGTCCTGTGTTTTCCTGTGGGAAGAAGATGGTCTCTGCAGAGCCTCCACAGCAGTTACTTGGAGGAATGGGGACAGTTACAGATTGGGAGTGAAGGGGCCTGACTTTGAATCTGGCTCAAACTATTGTGTGACCTTGTCAAGTGAGATGGCTGATGTAGAGATACTCTGATGTCCTTTTCAACAATAAAATCTTAGGGGATTGAAAGTCCCTACTTACTTACAAAAGAGTGGGGTAGGTAGCCTAGCTGTGCACCAAAAGACTTTTGATCCCAGCATTGTAAGTATGTGTACTTTCTCTCTCCCTACAAAGCTATTCCAGTTTCTTATATGCAAAATATCCTTGAGTGAGGAGTAAGTCTCAGGAAGACTGAGCCTCTCTACCTTGCATATACCAGGACTATCCAAATCTTCCGGAAGAACAGCTCCTTTCTTCTGCCCAAACTCTGGTGACTCCATACTGCTTACAAGGAAAAAATCCACTATTCCTTTGCCTGGCATTTGAACTTCTAAGACTTGGCCCGTGTTACCTACCCAGCTTTATCCCTTGCTATTGGATAGAGATACAGATGTTTGAAGTTGGGCCTCAAGGCCAGGCATGGTGGCTCACTCTGGGGGACCAAGGTGGGTAGGGAGCTTGGGCTCAGGAATTCAAAACCAGCCTGAGAAAAAGTGAGACCTCTGGCTGTACTAAAAATAGAAAAATTACCCAGGTATTGTGGTGGGCACCTGTAGTCCCAGCTACTTGGGAGGCTGAGGCAAGAGGATCTCTTGAGCTCAAGAGTCTGAAGTTGCTGTAAGCTAAGACACCGCAGGATTCTACCCAGGGCGACAGAGTGAGACTCCGTGTAAAACAAAAACAAAAAAATGAAACAAAGTTGGACACCAAATTTTAACCTCAGCTTCGCTTCTTTGCAGCTCTGTGACTTTAAATTTTCTGCCCTTTCTGGGCCCGTATGTGAAATGACAATGATGAAGTACCTAGTTCCTCAGTTTGACATGAGGATTGAATGAAATAGTCTGATGAATTGATGTCTGTCTGTTTCAGATGTGGTCTTAGATAAGCTGAAACATTTGCTTTTCTTCTGCAGTTTGCTCAGCTGGTGGCCATCTACAAGACCCTGGGAGGAGAGAAGTTCCCACTCATTGAGCAGACGTACTACCCCAACCACAAAGAGATGGTAGGTAGCTGAGTGGGGATGCCAGTCTCTGCTATTTTCATGGCAAGGTTAGCCATGTGGTGACTGTGGGCCTCAGCACCTCAAGCCCAAAGACTCCACTGGGGTCTGCGGAGCAGCTTTGTGGGGCGGGAACAGCTGGATTTAGCTGAGGGTCTCTTGTCAAACTGCAGTCAGAATAGAGAAGAGCAGGAGCGAGGGCCATTTCATCAAGCTGGGAGAGTGACGAGCCTCCCACACAAACCAACAATCAGAAGATCCCACTGCTTTGGGTTCCAGCCCCCGCTTGTCCCTGGACAAGCGACATGTCTCACTATGTGTGCTTTCCAATGGGACGGTCAAGTGGGCATAATTATCCCTGACCAGGATTCCTATATGGTACGTACATTTAAGTGCGACTGTCTAAGTAACGGGGCCTTCTGAAATGATGTGAAGGGAAGCACCCTCAGACGTAAGATGTGCTCCCATTGTTATTCACCAGACTCTTCTGATCCCTTGGCTTCCTCAAGATTGTTATGAGCTGGTTCTAACACTATGCCTTCTCTGAGGCCGTCATAGGATGTCCGGTGGAGCAGAGAGATGAAGTGGTTGGGTGGTAAGGAGGCTGCTGCTAACGTTTCTCCTCCATGGCAACCTAGAGCTCAAATTCCCTCCTTCCTCCACCCCCAAACTCTCCACCCCAGGCTGGCATGAGCGCTGGTGATCCTGCTTAATCTACCAGTGTAGACTTATTGCCAAAGTATTCCACATGGGATGGAAATCATGTTTGTTCCCCTTCCATTCTCTTTGCCAAAAGAGATCTCCATTTGCACCATTCCTGGGAATCAAGAGACTTCTCATAACAGCTGGTACATTGCCCTGCTCACCAGCAGACCACGTGTAGGAAAACAACCAGGGACCTTGGAAAGAACTGTCTCTGTCATCTTTGCCAGAGCTTCCCCAGAGAGAGGCTCTGGAGAATTAAACCCTTCTCCGTAATAAATCCTAGAGGCCAATATCAGGACTTTCCTTTTCAGGAGAAGCTAGGAATCCTGGCAGAAGCCAAGGAAGCCTCAGGGGCCTATGGTGGGAGAGCTCAGGGAGCCCGAGACACAGTGGTGAGGGGGCTGAGCTGAAGGGTGCAAGAGCTCTCTGATGATCAGCACTGACTTTTTCCTGCTGTAACATCTAGCAGGGCTTACAACTTAAAAAATTGCAATAATTGCAAAGTATATCCCCCTTCTATCATCCTTCTCTTCCAAGGGCCCTTGCATTATTTCTCTTCTGTCTTCTACCCTGAAATTCACACTCAAAATGCCTCTCTGAGCTGTCAAAAGCTGATGAAGAGAGATTTCAGCTCTACAAGAGAAGGGGGGGGTGGCGCTTGGCTTAAAAAATAAGTTCTAAGGTAGGAATTAAGACATTAGTAATCTAATGTAGGTAGAAGAGAAGCCTTATGGACATCAGTTGAGAGCATTGGGGATAGTTAAGCTGGGGAGAGAGAGTACCTATTCTTAAACACCTCTTTCCTTAGAGGTGTGCTAAGTGGGCCTGACCCTCTGCCAGCTGTGGTGTAGGATTACAGCATGGGAGGGAAGTCAACAGAGAAAGTGTGTCAGAGGATTAGGAGGGGATGAGACAGGAGGAATAGAGCCATAGTATGTTATCTTTTCCTTCCTGCCAATCACCCTGTTTATGACGCTGTCAACCCATCTTTTGATAATTACATCTTCTCACATGCATGAAGATATACCATCTCTTATGCATTACATTCACCATTTCTCCCCCATAAGATCAGTTAAGGCAAAGGGAAAACACTTTTTCCTGGGAATAAAAGGGAATAGTCCTGGCTTTGGAAAATAAACTAAGGCAGAATAAACACTTCCAGTAAGAGGTATAAGGCTAGACTAATGGGGTTTAGGAAGTAAAGGAGATGGGCTGGAGGCAGGATAGAAAGGTCATGTTACCTTCCCTAGCCCTTATCAGGCTCTGGGTTGGGATCTTGAACACAAGCTGTAACATGCCCCATCCCTGCCCTGCCACCAGCTAGACTGTCCACTTGGTATTTCCCATCCGCTGGCAGCAGTGGGGCAGGTGGTCATGGCCGGAGCAGGTGGTGATGACCAGTGCTCTGCAGGGAAGGAGAACTGGCTTGATCTTCAAGACTCTTGAAGGGATATGGTGGTCACTGGTCCCTACTAAGGTTGGATCATATCAACAGACTCCTTCCTGAGGGGCAGGTGGCCCCGGTACCAACTGCAGGTGCCATCAGCGTGCTTCATGCAGACATAATTCTGGGCCTGGTACCCGTAGAGCTTTTGTTCCAACAGCCAGTCTGTCCAAAGGCACTCGTTGGGGGCTGAGCTGGTACAGGGCACTGTATAGCAGGTGGTGATCTAGAGTCGTGGCCACACAACGTCAAAGTGAGTCCTTTTTCCATTGCTGTCTTTAGACTCCTGCTAATTCTAACAGCCCATCTCAAATGCCCTCTGTCTTATGAAACCGTTCCCAGCTCCCAGCCTTCCCCTAAACTCCCCTCCCCTGCCCCCTCACATACAGTATGGCCTCTCCAATGGCCGCTCTGGAGTCAGACAGCCCTGAGGGTCCTTCCCCTACCACTGAATTTGAGCAAGTCACTGCCCTTTTCAGAGCTTTGATTTCTTCACCTTAAAATCCCAATTCTTCATGAACCTGTTATGCAGACTAAATTAAACATTCAAGATAAACTGACTTTTACAGGGTCTTAAAAAGGTAGTTGTATTACCTTCATGGTGGCTATATTACTGTCATCTCAGTCTGCCTTAGATGACAGCCACCTTCCTCGTCAAAATGTAAGTACTTTGAGATCAGGGCCTGTGGACAGAGTGCTTTCCCATCCCCAACTTCATATAGTAAATAAAGTGCCGTATAGTAAGTGAACAAATGCAAATGCATTCATGAATGAAGGAGTTCAAAGAGCAAGGCTGAAAGGCTCCTGACCCTCCCCCCTACAGCCCCCAAGACCCTGGAAATGGACATTCCCTTACGTGGCAGCCACAGTTTAGATGGTAGTGATGATTCAGACTCTCTCTCTGCAACAACGACAAGTCCTCCCAGGGCTCAATGTAGTTGCATAGATGGATGAAGACTTTTCCATCACTGTGGATCTGACCTTTGGGGGCAGAGGGGGGAGAGTCTAGCATCAGGAGTCTGTTTCTAGAGCCCCAGAACCCTGGATGCAGAACTGCAGCTGCTCCAATGGTGACGTGGAGCTCAGTGAAGAAACCAGAAAGCCCTTATAATCTTTACAGCAAAGAGATTAACAGATTATGTTTGTACAAAGGTAGTGTTGTGGGATCTGGTGAAGGCTATTTCCTTTAGCACAGAGAGAACATGGCTTCAAGGTCAAACGCTGGGTGGGACCTTCTTCTTAATACCTACATGATCTTAAGAAAGTCACATTCTCGGCTGGAAGATGAGAATAATACGGTTGTTGTCAGGATTAAATGAAAGAATATCTATAAAGATTCCAGCACAGCTATGGGCTCACAGAAAATAATAGGCTCCCATAAATAATAGGTCCCTCCTTCCCCTTTCCGATCCTTCCCAATATCCACACAAGCCAGTCTTCTGCCTTATGGATACTTATCTTGGTGAGTCTTTTCTCTTCCCCATAAGAAAGTTGCCCTTATTCACTTATGAAAATCCTTTTCACCTTTCAAAGACCCTTTTCAGTACCACCTAATCTTCAAAGCCATCTCTGACCACACTGGCCCACACTTTGTTTAGAATGCTGGTCACTCAGTCATACTGAGTAGCTATTAGGATTTAATACCAGGAATACATAAATAAATACCATAGGATCTCTGCCCTCAAGAGATTAAAAATTAGTAGACGGACGTAGGCAAAAATTACACTGTTGTGTGATCAGATACAACGTGCAGCATGACAACAAAGGGACGCACAATCGTCTCTGTGGGAAGGATGTGGGGCAAGGAAGGTATCTCAGGAAAGATGCTTGCACGGGCCTTGCAGGGATGGGTAGAGAATCACCTGCCAAACAGGGTGGAGTAGAGCCTCTGGCCATTGGAACCGCTCTGTGCAAGGGCACAGCCCAGCGACACAGATCCTGCAAATGCAGGTAGTGTAGTTCAGCTCTGGGGGAAGTGAGTGGCTGGGAACAGTCACTGACAAATGGCAGAAGATAGAGCTGAGCTAGAGAGGAAGGCACTGTTTTGGTCACAAGGGGCTTTCAGCATCAGGCAGAAGAGCTTGTTCCTTGTCCTGAAGGGCCTGGGCCCCAGTGATGACTTTTCAATGGACTTGTGCGTTGTCACTCAGCCCCACTCTTGGTTAGACTTGACCTCCCAAGGCAGAGAGTACATCTCCTACTTCCCTTGATGCACCAACCTCAGTGCCTCTCAGAGGGCCAGGCCCACAGAGAGCAGGTGTTTAGGAAGGAGGCAGGATAACAGCAAGGCCTAGTCTGCTTATCCCAAGAACTGGAGAGCTCAGTGGCGTCCTCTGCCTCTGCCTCTGCCTCTCCCATCCCAGAGCTCCCCAGCTCAGCACAGTTACATCTCCTTAGAACAGGGAAGCCCCTGTCATTGTGGCTTCCAGTACCTGTGACTTGTTAGTTGCCTTATCTGGACTGTGAACTCTTTGAAGACCGTGGCTTGTTACTGAATCTCTAGTCTCCTGCCCTAAGCCGGGCAGTGAGTAGGCGGCCATTCATTGCTAAATGGATGGACAGAGAGTGGAATCCCTTCTCTTGTTCTCCCCACCTGCTGGGATTTTTCTTTTTCTTTCTTTCTTTCTAAATATTTTTCATCTTTTAGAGCCAGTTTAGAGCCCTCTCATACAATGAAGCTTCCCTGATTATTTATAACCAACCTCCTTTCCCTGAACTCCAAAATAATTTAGTGCTACATTCGTTTATGGAGTTGTATTCTTGTGTGGTTCTTTAGCTGTTCTATCTCAACCAATTCAGTCTAGAGAAGACCTGCCTGGGCCCAAGTTCATAGAGACAAAGCTGTGTTAGACTCGAGGCCTTTGCAAAGGGCAGAACTGAACTCACAGAGCAGCAGTTGTAGAGGGGCAGATACTGGCTCAAGAGGCCAAAGGTCTAACAGCAGCTTAAGCTGTTTGAAAATGGAACCAGTTCAGTGAGCTCCCAGGTAATGGGCACCATGGAGGAGCATATGGCACGCCTCCTAGAGGCGGGACACAGCCACAAAAGGGACTCTATGTAACAAGTGCAAACATTGTAACCTAATTCTTTGTACTCTCAAATTAATCTGAAATAAAGAAAAGAAAAGAAAATGGAACCAGATGCCCTAGACTGGGAGAGCAGCCTGTCCTCTCAGGTTGTAGCGAGTGGTCAAGTGAGGAGTAGTTGAGATGACCAGAGTGAGGACTCCCATGTTGAAAGGGAGGGGTTGCCAAGGCTCCTCCGGCTCACACAGTTCTGTGGTATGCCTGGGAAAAGCCCCCCCCGCCCTCCGGCTCAGCCTGCCGCCAGTGGAAGGCTCCTTTCTCACTACCTCTCCAAGTTACTGGTCTTTAACTTACCAGTCAAGAGGTATTGCTTCTGGCTGTTGGCTTCCAGTCTCACACCACAGAGGGAAGAGTCAAAAGGTGTATAGATATACTGAACATCTTTGACCTTCTCAAACCCTTTGAACATCTGAAAATCAATTACCAAAAAAAAAAAAAAGGCAGTATTGGGTCACTGAGTGTACTTCCTGTATTAACCAGCAGAACTCATATCTCAGTCTATTTTAGACTTTGGTTAAGCCAAAGTCTAGTTCAGGATTTGGTGCACACAGAAGGCCCTACTAGGTTATTTCTGTAAAGAAATATTCTAAACCTTGGTTTATCCCAGTGAGAGGGAATATACCCCCAGGGGCCCTGTGCACAGGCAGCTGTGGGACCTAATGGACTCTGAAGCCCTGCCCTACACTGTCCTTTGGATTTTTGGATTCTGCAGGCCCTGCCCCCAAATCTCATCCAGGGCCACTTCAGCATCTAGCCCCAAGGATCACAAAGCCCAAAATCTGCCAGTCCTTCCCCTCCCAGAGCACAGACCCCAATCCCTCCACCAGTCAACTTTACCGGGGTAAAGGCCCTGTCCTGCCCCCTCCATACCTTAATCTGTTTGATCTCATACTGAAGCAGTTTTTGAGTGTCAGCATGGTCTGTGTTGGCAGGAACTACCTTTTCACTAGAGATTTTGGCCCGAATCACTGCATAAGAAGAGAAAAGAAGGAAACTTTAAGAGCCGGTGGGAGCAATGCATCTGAGATCTGAGTCATCTGGGGCCAGTTTTGTAAGGGAGTTCTGGGTTCAGGTGCTGGAGTGTGAGAACGGCACACCCAAAACTCCTCTGCAGTGGCTGCAAGTTCCAAACCCCTCAGGTTTCTTAGGGCCCACAGCCTCTATGTTCTTTCTGCCCTTTGAGCCTTTAGGTTTGGAGAGCTCTAATTCTCCATAGCCCTGGGTGCATGGGGTGCAGGGTGGGGGGAGGAGGAGCCCCCTGAGGACAGCTGGTGTTGGAGCTCAAGGCCCCAGAGCTCTCCCAAGAGTGAATGTTAGTAGATGTTTACTGAGTTCTTAAATGTTCTGGCTCTGCGCTGAGGCAGTCCATCTTCTGCCATTTGGACATTAATCAAAAACTGTTTATGAAGTTTTTCCTCTGTGCCTGGCCTTGCACTAGGCCCTAGGCGCATGGATGTGATCAAGACAGGGCCCCCATCCCGCAGAACTCTTGGTCTAGTGCAGGGCACATTTGTGAGGAACAATAGCACTCGGACGATGTCAGCGATGCATTCAGAGAAGAGGAGAGACCTGACTAGACCTTGAGGGAGGAATGGGAGTCCGCCAGGAACCGAAGGGTATGGGGGGGGAGCGTCGCAAGCAGAGAGAAGAGAAACGGCTGAAGGTGTAGGGGGGCGGGGGCCTGGCGGCACTGTCAGTTACAGGCGTGGACAGACAAGATGGTTGCAACAAGTCCTCCTCTCTTCCCAGCCCCAGTCCAGGAGTTGAGGACAATCTCCAGAAGCTCGGGGTGGCACCTTGTTCAATGACACTCTGCAGCTGGGGTATGGACAGGCGTGAGGGAAGCCGCCGTCAAAGTCCCGGATACAATCTCTAGTTCCTTACAAACCAGTCGGTTCCGCTTGCCAGGTTGCTATGGTGCGGCCCCTCCATCAGCAGCAGCCGCAGGGGGTAACTGGTGCGGGATCCATCTGAGCTCTTCCCTTTCCCTCCGGACTCCGGGTCTGCAGCTCGGCCGGATTCCAAGGCCCCCCGCAACCACCCCCTACTACGGGCCTCGCGGACCTGGACTCACCGAGCGCCGAGCGGCAGACGTGCTGCTGGGGGTGCGCGGGGGCGCAGCTGCACGCCTCGCCCAGCCCCGGGGGCCGCAGCAGCGCCAGCAGCCGCAGCAACAGCGCCCAGCTCGGCGCGGGCCGGGGGCTCCCGGGCATGACACCGCAGAGCCCGGGCAGGGCCTGTGGGGTCTGTCGGACCAAACAGCCCCTCCAGGCCTCCTTCGGAACGCGTCGCGCCCCTCGCCCCAGGCTTTATGAGGTGGCCCTAGGGCCAATCCCGCCCCAGTGGGCTCCGCCCTCCTCTGGCTCTAGGCCACCCGCGGCTGCAGGACCCGGGGCCCTTCAGACCGCGGGACTGGGCAGATGAGGGGGAAGGCAGGACTGAGTCCCCGGCCCTTCACGCCGCAGCGGGGAAGCAGAGGGGAGGCTTTGGGAGAAGGGTGGTGTCGGCGCGGACAGACAGAGCGTCGAAGACAAATGCATAAGGGCAGGAAGACTGACGGACTGAGATCGGGGCAGTAGAAAAAGCGTGAGGGGAGCGAGCAGGGCAGAGTCGCAGAGAGGCAGACAGAATTACAACAGGCGACAGAGACAGTGACCGAGAAGGGCGGACCCCTCGCTGAGCGGCACACTAGGAATGAGACAGCTACTCAGGGCTGCTTTCAGCTGCAGGAAGTGTTTTCAATGCCCTATTTATGAGCCTCCAAAGCAACAGCAAACAGTAATAGGAGAGGACAGAGAAAGTTGGGGGGGGGGGTGTGGGGTCTTGGCTCTGTTGGCTGGGGGGTGGGGAGGGGTGTCAGAGAAGAGCCAGTGCTGTAGAAACCCTTTCCCGTGCCCAGCGCTGAGGGTTCTGCAGGCAGTTGGGAGCAGTGCTCTCTGCCAGGACTCAGGGCGTCCCATTACTTCAGGCAAACCTTGGACCCCAAACCCTTCTGCAGGCCCTGGGCTGCACTGGTTCTTACTGTGAGCCCCAGAGACTGTGTCCGGTTATAGAAGGAGCAGAGCACTTGTCTGGTCTGCTGTCACCAGACACAGCCCACTGCTCCACAGAGCCCAATGTTCAGGGCTCCCAGGCCCGGGTCCCCATTATTGCTGGGGGATGTTCTCACACCCTGCAGAACTGGAAAGCAGAAGACTGGATTCTGATTCTGACTGTCAGTAGCTTTGTGACTGTTACTTCTCCTGGCCTCCCATTCTTCTCCATAAAACAGGGTTAAACTGCTCTAGTTCTAAAGCCCTTTGAAGCTCATCCCCCCACCCCTCATGGGCCTTAGCCAGAAATGCTGAAACCCCCAGGCCAGATGGTCCTGCCGGTGTCTGGTCACTCCCAGGCTCCCATGGGAGTCTGACTTCGCACTATTAGGGTCAACATTACTTTTTTCAATGTCCACCTTTTTGTTTTGGTGATGCTGGTGATGTTTGAAAAGAAGGAAATTGAAAGAGAGGCGAGTCTGACTGGGAACGAGGAGATGTCCGGGTTGGCGTCTGGGTTGGCTGGTTTTTCATACAATGTCCAGACCAAGGTAGAGTCTGATGTATTGTTTGAAGAGATCTTGAAAAGCATCCAGGCCGTTCCGTCTCTTCATCTGACAGATGGGAAGGCTGAGGCTCAGCGAGGTAGAGTCACTTGCAGAAAGTTAGTGGAGAGTCAAGTAGAAGGGGAGTCCCCCCCACACACACATCCCAGCCACAATATTACTTCTTCCATCGCCATTTTTAACAGCTTGAAATCCTGCCCTTGGCTGGTAATTCTCTTGTAAATTTTTATTGCTCTTTGGTTAAAATATGACTACCTCTCTTAAAGAATCTCTTTTCCGGGATGAACATATTGAATTCTTTTTTTTTTTTTTTTTTTTTTTGCAATTTTTGGCCGGGGGCTGGGTTTGAACCCACCATCTCCAGCATATGGGGCCGGCTCCCTCCTCCTTTGAGTCATAGGCACCACCCCATATTGAATTCTTATACCACGTTATCAGCTCTCTTTCAAACCCTGAACTGGGCAGAACTAGACCTTAGCATACAAAACCTTGTGTGGTGGCAAATTTGGATGTTTGTGAAGAGGAAAGAATGAGAAGGAGGGACTAGACAGCCAGAATTGTCAGAGGACAGCTGGGCCTTTGAACGGGGTGGGTACTAAGAGGTATATGACAAAGGGGATATTAAGATTCCAAAGATACATTTGAAAAAAAAATTGGGTTGGTTAAGATACAATTTACATACAGTAAAATTCATCTTTTGAGAGATACATTTTTTTATTTCCTTTGGCTGAGGGCCAGTCATGCCCAGGGTTAATGCAGAGAAGTGGAAGCAACGAAGTTTAAAGATGTATCTAATAGGAGAACAGGGTTCTTGTGGCTCTGCCAGTAACCTTGGAAAATGGTTCCTTCTAGGGCCTCAGTTTTTTTTAATTTGTAAAGCTCATCGGTTAGACTAGCTCTTCTAAGGACTTTCCCAAGGGTGTTCCCAAGAAAAATCGGTGTAGGGTCCCACAGAGAGACAGACACATTCTGACCAATTCCTTCCTTTCTCCTCTGCTTCCAGCTGACACTGCCCACATTCCCTGTGGTGGTGAAGATCGGCCATGCTCACTCCGGCATGGGCAAGGTAAGGCAGCAGGCAGGCCTTGCTTTGGGGTTGAGCCAAGAAGGGCATACTTCAGATAGCCCGTTTGTGGACTGCACTGATAAGTTCTTTCTGAGGAGACGATGATTTGGCGCCTCCGAAGCCATGAGTATTACTAACCAGATCTCTTTCAACGAGCAGAGTGCAGGCCACCTGCTCGGTGCTTTGGGTCATTTGCAACAAGTGTATCCCTGAGCCCTGAAAGGGAAACCTAGGGAGACAGGGCCTTCTGGGAAGATGTGGCACCCAGGTGTGCATCCGGATTAGGAACATCTCGATGGACTTGGAGGCTCAGAGCCTTTGTGACTTCTCTCTGTGAGTGTGTGTGTGTATAGCGTGCGTCTCCCTCTCTACCTTGCTCCAACAATAGGTCAAAGTGGAAAACCACTACGACTTCCAGGACATTGCTAGCGTGGTGGCCCTCACCCAGACTTATGCCACGGCAGAGCCTTTCATAGACGCCAAGTACGACATCCGGGTCCAGAAGATTGGCAACAACTACAAGGCTTACATGTGAGTAAAGAGTGGGGTGCCAGCACATGCTCCCCACTTTCCCCTCAGCCACAGTGGAGAACATTGAGCCTCCAAGTAGGGGCCAGTTTAACCTCATCTGGTCTGTAAGGCAGATGTCAGAGAGAGGGTGCCACTTAAATCAGCGATTCTTTTTTTTTTTTTTTTAATTTTTTTATTGAATGATAACTATGTACATTAGTGCACTTCTAGGGTGCAGTGTGGGGTTTTCACATGCAATCTGAAATACTTCCATCAAACTGGTCAACACAGACTTCGAGCATTTTGTTTTTCAGTAAGCACATTGTGTTCTGTCTAGGGATAGTGGTGTTAGAGGTGTTAGCAACATGAGGTCTTTA
>CAUYTI010119770.1:0-13723 GCA_963575145.1 Galago senegalensis
CACAGGCGCCCGCCACAACACCCGGCTATTTTTTGGTTGCAGCCGTCATTGTTGTTTGGCAGTCCGGGCTGGGGATTCGAACCCGCCACCTTAGGTGTACGTGGCTGGCGCCTTAGCCGGTTGAGCTATAGGCGCCGAGCCAAAGTTACTTATTTTTTAAATGTACTGAAGAATGATTCCCTAAGAATATCTGACAAGCCATCGTCTTATAAATCTAATTCAGCAGGAATTTTGCCATCTTTAAGTGATTTTAAACTTAAAAATAAATAAAACTTGTATAAAGTTTACATGTACTTTTACAGTTCAGTGCCCCCCCCCGCAAACTTAGAATGACCTCATGGGAAACCATAATAACAACAAAAAAAACTGTTTCATTTTTCAAATTTGTCAGGCACGATAGATCTCTGGTGTGACAAGTTATGAATCACAAAGCATACACTTATGACCTCCTTATTACGTACCATAAATAAAAGGAAAAGCATTTGGATGTGGCTTTGGAGGGACTGACCCCTTCCCATCTCATTTTCCTTAAAGACACGGAAAGCATGGAGTGCATGTGTCCGCAGAGCCCTCTCCAACAGGATACCACCATCCGCTGCCTGCTTTCTGCTTTGTGTTCACTGCTCGTAACAGGAAAACTCGCTTTCCTGCTTTCTCAATACCAAATGGGCAAGTCCTGCAAGGAAAAACATCCCCTTAGAATCCACCCAAAGCTACACACAAGGCAAGAGCAACAAAAGCTGGTCTAGTCCCTCCTCATATATTCCACTGGCAGACAGCCGAGAACTGCGCCAGTCCAGTGGTTTAATATCCTGTCTCTTGGTCAGAAAAGAGAGAAGGAATTAGGAAGCTGCCAGCCCAGGGTCCTAGAGTCTACAATGCTAGTGTTACTCTTTGTTGGACATACATCATGACACCATCCTTTACAGAAAAAGAACACTGTCCGATGAGGGACAGAATTAGGAAAAGGCCTACGTGAAGGTAGACAGCTCAAAATACCAGAGCTATCCACATCAGAATATTACAGAAGGGCTGGGGAAACACAAGAGAAAAACCAACCCTAAGGCTTATGCAGTAAGTCTAGGCAGAATCAAGGTAGTAAACAACGGGGACAAATAAAAGACGTGGCTCGCATCTATGATCCTAGCATTCTGGGAGGTTCCAAGGCAGGAGGATTGCTTTAGCTCAGGAGTTTAAGACCAACCTGAGCAAGAGAGTCCGTCTCTCTACTAAAAATAGAAAAAATTAGCCAGGCATTGAGGCAGGTGCCTGTTGTCCCAGCTACTCAGGAGGCTGAGGCAAAAGAATTACTTTGATCTAGTAGTTTGAGATTGCTGTGAGCTAGGCTGACACCGTGGCACTTTTACAGCCTGGAGTAACAGGGTGAGACTCTGTTTAAAAAAATAAATAATAAAAGATAAACATGTCATACTCTATTCACATCTAGTGAGCCAAATAACACTGCTGGGGTAACCCAATGACCACTACTCAAACCACAGGGGTCCTCTTCCCAGCCTAGAAGGCCCCCCTGGTAGGGAATAAACACATTCCTATCAAACGCTGGGAATTGGCCCCACCTAAGTGTGGATCCCCAGAGGTCCGAACACTTTCCTCTACACTGCACCTCCTTCAAGTCAGGAGACTGCATGGTGTTAGGGCTCTCTCTATCTCAGATGCTAAGATGAGCACCCACCTGCCTCCCAACCTGTGCACCCCCTTGGTTCCTGCTGCCTAAACCCCATTTAAATGTAGCATTCTCCAACCACTCCTTTCACAAACCTACAACAGGCCTTCTCAAACTGCATACAATAAAGGTCTATTTTTTCCTCCAATCCACTGGGGATTAATACTTTTATAATGTGTAGATAATTATCATCATTACTAATGAATAAAATTTAAAAAACACAAACAATATATAAGCCATAATTTTTTATTAGATTCAATAGATTTAAAGTTACCCTGTCAGCTTGTTTTAGAACACTTATTCTCATTTTCTGTACTTATCTCGTCATAAGTCAGTGATGAGCGGTTCACCAACCAACTCCTGTCCACAGGTCTCATGAGGAGTAGCGCTGCCTTACAACATGCACTGGAGTTCAACCCCTTCATGCCCTCACCTCCTATGATGTTTCTCTATTCCCAAGCCTTTTACTAAGACCTACGGATCATCTTCCATTTGAAACAAACTTTCCTTTATCTTCTTCCTTTTTCTTTCATCATTTCCTTTCACCAACTAGCTTTCTCCTGTCCCTCACAAATGTCTTGGTCAAGGATACAAGCAAAAACTTGGGAATGAGTCACAGAGGCAGTAAACTATCTGGAAGGTGAAGGGACAGCAAGTACCCACTCCCCTAGGAAGCAGGGCCACAACAGGAAGCAGAAAGGGAAAGAGAGAGAGAAAGATGCAAATAAGTAACAGTTATCATTATAACCACTGTCACATATTGATTAAAAGCCAGGTAGTAACAACAGGATTTGGATATCAAAGGAAGATAGAGTTTCAAAGAGGGGAGAACTATAATCATCTGAAGCAAAGAAATCCAAGAGGAGGAAAACTGAGAACACTTTTCCATCTATAATTTATCAATCCACACAGTGACTTAGCTGGTATTTGGAAATGTTACGATGTTCGCATCCAAAAATGAACTGGGTCCTATTGCACATTTATTCTCTCTTAGTTAGAACAAGTAATCTATAGAAACATGCACAAAAAAGGGTAACAAAATAAATCACCTAGCTACATATCTTGTCTCTAAATAATTGTTTCTGAGCCTACCATTTTTAAAGGCTTCCTTCATTTTTGCCTTTAAAGGGGAGAGTGGAAAGGACATTCCAGAAAACCGGTATGAAGTGAACAGGTCAGCTTGGAAGACACAGTGGTGGAGAAGACAGCTGGTCAGAGCTCCACGGTTAAGCGCAAACTGATTACGACACAGTATTTTAAAGAGGACTAGGTGAATGGTTTTTAAAGCTACCCTAAACACTCTCTAAAAAATGAAGGCCTCTAATAGCTCACTGCTAATCCCTTTCTCTGTTGGTGTTTTATAAGAGGAGATGAGATTCTCATCTGTCTGCAACAGTTTATCTGAAAGAATCTGGAAGCACAAGACCAGATAAATTCTACACTTTCCTCATGGCCTGTGTAACAGAAGTGGGTATTCTCAGATATCTGCATCCCCACCCTCCCAGTCTCCATCACCCATGGCTGAAACCTAAGGCTCCATCAAATGCCTCCTGCTTCCCAGCCTCACCTACCCAGTGAGCTTCAAGCTCAATATGCTAGCAGGAGGTGGGAGGGAAGATTTTTAAAAAATATTCATTGAATACATATACACCCTAATCAGGTTAGAGCCCTAACACTACGCAGGTTCAAATATCCATCAACTTGATCCCAAAATACTTCTTACATATGACTTACACATTATTTCATGCCCTCCTCATTGGCTCTTACCTAAATTATGGCAAAAGTCGCCTAAGCAATGTATAAACCTCCAGTCTGCCGCCATCTGTGTCCTGACCACTAAGCTCTAAGCTCACAGTCACAGTATTCACACAGCAAAAGCTCTGATATGGAGCCCTCCAACTCAGACACCCATAACAAAGAACACAGTCAACACTCTACACCCTGGCTTCTGTCAACCCTTCCACTCGTTGCATGACCTGACCTGTGTACTCCTAACTCTGCCTATATTTCACCAGACTTAACGACTCACTATTCCCCAAATTCACTCCATGATCTCATTCCTCAAGGCCTTTACTCCCACAGGACAGGTCCCTCTATCTAGAATAATTTTCATCTCTCACATCTATTTTCAGCTCTAAATGCCATGTCCATCATTAAGCTTTTTCAGGCCTCTTTCAGGCTTTGCTTCTAACTCTCCAGTGATACAATCCTCTACATCAAGTTCTCAACCTGTGGGTCATGACCCATAGGAACTGTATTAAAGGGCTGCAGCATTAGGAAGGTTGAGAACCACTGCTCTACGTAGACAGGTACAGAGCTTTTCTTGCAATCTTCTCTAGTCCATCAGCAAGGTAGGACAAGATCTTACTTGTTCTGATTCCCTGAGGCACCTGGCACAGGGCTTGTTACATTGTAGGGACTCAACAAATGTGTTCACTTAATTAATGCTGTGTGAAATTAAAAATCTATCTCTTCAGACACATGTAGGAAATAGTTTTGAAGCATCTATAAAATCCATGTGCATGCTTATTTGTTTGCCAACCAAATACTTGATCATTTCTTTACCCAGGAGGTTATTAACATGATACCTGCATATCCTGAATGACAAAAAAATTTAAAAATAAAAAAGATAGGCTTGGGGCCTGTTCTACGGTGGTTAAAGCACCAGCCACATACACCAAGGGTGGCAGGTTCAAACCTGACCCGGGCCAACTAAACAACTGCAACAAAAAAACAGCCAGGCCTGTGGCAGGCACCTGTAGAACCACCTACTTGGGAGGCTAAGGCACGAGAACAACTTAAGCCTCCAAATTTGAAGTTGCTGTGAGCTGTGACCCATGGCACTCTACCAAGGGTGACATAGTGAGACTCTGTCTCAAAAAATAAAATAAAATAGGGTGGCGCCTGTGGCTCAGTGAGTAGGGCGCCAGCCCCATATACCAAGGGTGGTGGGTTCAAACCCGGCCCCAAACTGCAACAAAAAATAGAAGGGGGTTGTGGTGGGCACCTGTAGTCCCAGCTACTCGGGAGGCTGAGGCAAGGTTATCGCCTAAGCCTAGGATCTGGAGGTTGCTGTGAGCTGTGATGTCACCGTACTCTACCAAGGGCAACAATGTGAGACTCTGTCTCTAAAAAAAATTAATTAAATAAAATAAAAAAGACAGAACTAAACAAAAATCAAGCTCGCAAAAAGCTAAGCAGAAAACAAATACGTGCATCTTTACTTAAGAACCTATTTTATGAATAAGGATGTTACTTGGGTGGGGCATGGTGGCTCACGTCCGTAATCCTTGCAGTCTAGGGAGACTGAGGAAGATAGAATGCTTGAGCTCAGGAGTTCGAGACTACCCTGAGCAAGAGCAAGATCCCATCTTTACTAAAAATAGAAAAACTAGTGGGTGCCTGTAGTCCCAGCTACTTGGGAGGCTGAAGCAAGAGGATCGCTTGAGCCCAGGAGTTTGCAGTTGAGGTAGGCTGAGACCACAGCACTCTAGGCCAGGCAACACAGTAAGAGTCTGTCCAAAAAAAAGGGGGTGGAACACATTATTCTTAGTAAAGCATCACAGGAATAGAGAAGTATGAATCCTATGTATTCAACTTTGATATGAAGACAGTTAATGACAATTAATGACATGGTGGGGTATGGGGGAAGGGGAGACCAGACAGAGAAGGAGGGAGGGGTGAGGGAAAGGAAAAGGAAAAAATAAGAAAGAAAAGAAAAGAAAAGAAAATAGTGACTAATTCTCCCATAAATTAGATTTACTTTTGACCAAAGTACATTACTTAAACATTAATTTTTAATTCAACTTGTTAATATGTTGTTTAGGATACTGCATCCTCATTTACAAGTGAAATATGTTTGTAATCTCCCCTTTATAATAATATATTTTTTCCAATTTTAATATGAGGTGTATGCAGATTAAGTAGAATGATTTTGAATTATTTCTTCTTTTTCTATTGTCTATAAGATTTGGCATGATCTGTTTTTTGAAATTATCTTTTACTTTTATTTATAAATATTAGTTATCTATTTTTTTGAGACTTTGGCGAAAAAAATAAGAAATTAACTGATGAATCCATACTGAACTTCAGAGTCAAAGCATTCTATAACCAACATACTCCTATATGACAATGTGAATATTACTTTCTTTGCATTATTATTATTGCTTAATATTTCGATGCAGCAATCGTCTGATTTCTTTTCTGAATGTATTTATCTTCATTCATTCTTTATGAGGTTTTTATTTGTAGTCCTTATCTTAAACATTGTTATTGTTATTAAATTTCAAGCCTTTTTAATTTTGTGAAGGCAGAAAGTGGAAACGTAATAAACACGTCTATGTGTAAAAAATAATAAAAATAAATATCAAAAAATAAAAAAAGAAAGTTTTTCTTAGCACTCAAAAGGTGGTACTTTTCTAGAAATACTGGCCAGTACTTTCACCACTAACCATCATTAGCCCCACTGCAATAGGCAGGACTTTACCTTGCTTCCAAAAGCCCCCAGCTAAATGTTCAGTATCTTTTACAATCACTAAAACCCAAACAACATATGCAAATCTGTACTCTATAGAGGTTAAGATCACTAAGGATTTTGCATGAAACACTGAATTCTCTTTTCATGCCCAGTTCTCATAATCAATTCAGATTATTTTTAATTTGGAGTTCCCCATAAACTGGTTTCATTTTAAATTTCTAAACAAAACAGGCAGAAGTATCCTCAACTATGATACAACAAACTATAACAATATACTATTATATTACTTAACATAAACACAGTATGTTAATATAATACTATATTATTTAACAGCTTGAACATAGGGGTTAATCAAGGACATAATCAAGACCCAAATTCCTGCATACGTGGGGGATCTCTGCATCTAAAGAACATTTTCTAGAGGCCAAGAAAAATAAATCTCTTGGCTCAGTGCCCATAGCCCAGCGGTTACGGCGCCAGCCACATACAACAAAGGTGGCAGGTTCGAGCCTGGCCTGCACCAGCTAAGCAACAATGACACCAAGGCAACAAAAAATAGCCGAGCCTTGTGACAGGCACCTGTAGTCCCAGTGACTTGGGAGGCTGAGGCAAGAGAACTGCTTGAGCCCAGGAGTTTGAGGTTGCTGTGAGCTGTAATACCACAGCACTCTATCGAGGGTGGCATAGTAAGACTCTGTCTCCAAAAATAAATAAATAAATAAATCTCTTAAATGCCCTGTTTTCCCTAGTGAGCATAAAAGGAAATTACCTGAGTATAGCAAAGAAAATATTAATTTTAGGACTCCTTAGGATATTAATAGCTGTATTACCATAAAAACCCTCTCCTCCTATCTTGCCTGTTCCTGGGAGCCCTGACCCACAATTCTCACTGCACATTTGTCACTAATGGCAGTTTGCTCTGCCCTTACCCAGTATCTTTACGAGAGAAATATTCTATACTAACTACTCCCACAAGTAAGATTCACACCAAGCTTTAGGTTTCTGGATCTCATGTCAACAGAGCATTGATATGAAGGTGGTGATATGTTACTACTTCCCAGAAAGCTGACTTCAATCTCAGCACCTTCCTATGAACTCCATCTGCACTGGGCACAACCTCCCTTCTTTCAGGCTGCAAAATAGCCAAGAGGCAGAGAATTCCCAAAGAGGATACCAACACCAAAGCTCTTTTAGTTCCATCTGTGTTCCTTTACATCTCTCTAAACCCCAGGGCTCCTTAAGGACAAGGGCAGTGTCTTAACCAAACTGTTAATCCTTCTTTAGTGTTTCTTGAGTAAATCAATGATGAATGACAAGCTAGGACCTACTGCATACTAAAACAATGAGAGGTTTAAAAACCTGTTAGCACAGCATTTTTCTCTGCTAACATCACCATTAATAACTCAAAAATTACTCAAGATGTGCTAAAGAACATGACTAAAGGAAGACACTGAATCCTTATAAGGCTCTAGGGTATGATGCTCCTTGCTTTGATGTGGAATAAGATCACAGAGGAAACCTGGAGTGGAGAAGACTGGGCTCCTTCTGGCCTCTGCCCCCCTTCCTCCCAAAGGTCATGACAGATGGAAAGAACTCCAGGCCTGTACCAGGCCAGACTCCAGATGATTTTGTCAGAAAGGAATCAAGACTGTAGCTTAAATCAACTTTGGCCTAGTCGGTGTCTTCTCCACTGTGCAGGCATCACACACAGGCACCAGGCCAAGAGCATAAAGGAGAGACTACTATAGGCAAAACCCCATTTTTCTGACACAAACACTAATGAAAGCTGATGAGCCGGAAGGAAAGGTCCATGCATAATTTTTATGATATCCAACACCACAGATAGGCAAAAAAGTTCTTACATAATCCATATGCAGCCTACGGGCCACCGTCTGGACACCCATGCATGGAATTACCAAAAGGGACTACCCCTGGTTCATTAACTATTGGTGACCCCTCCTCCCTCATGTCACTTCTTACACATTATGGAAATCTCAACACCAATGTGTTTATCCAAGTTGCCAAAAATATTAACTCTTCCAAAGGAAACCAACACTGTCAAGAGTCTTTGACCCTCTGAGTTTTCAGTGCTGAACTAGTAAAGTACCTCTAAAATCATAATACTTGAATTGGTTTTTCAGAAAAAGCACCTATAAGAAGTCAGTAAATTATAAATATTCTTCCTTTTTTTAAGAAAAAGTCACATAACAGCAGTTACTTTTGATCTTCTCAGAAAATAACATCACACATAACAAAAGATTCTTTTTTTTAATAACAAAAGGTTCTTAGAAGAATATAAAAATGTCAAAGTAAACAAACACAGTAAAAGCCTGAGAAGGAAAGAGTTAACCTTAGAGATTAAATGTCCCGTAAATTTTAACTAGTACAATAGTTTATAAATGAATCTAATATACTATAAATATTATGGCACCTCTGCTATCACCATAGGAACTCTGCTTTCGACTTAAGAAAACAGCAATATGTTAAAATGACAGATTAAATAAATCCTCTAAACAATCTGAGAAATGCAACTCTTTCTGTAATCATACAATTTGAACCAAACTGACACTTACTGTACAGCTGAATACTTATTTTAGCCACAGCAAATCAGCCTGAAAGGGAAAATGACCTAGATTAACAAAGTTTATTTTACACTAACAAATTTTAGGTTAATAGGCCCTGGAAGGTTCTTTCCCAAGCCATATGATTTATTTTAACCAAAGTACACGTAAAAACTATAATCTTCCACCCCTTGCATAATATTATTTGACTACTTTAATAATTCTTCCTTCTAAATAAGTTACTACTGAGGTATTTTACAGGTTAATTTTCTATTCTTGCTTTTTATTTCTTTCTCCCCTTCACACTACTACATTTTAAACAAAAATGCAGTACTCCTCTTGGCCTGTGGAAACATGAATATCAATTTCACCTACAAACTGGTCTGGGACTAATGAAATATACAAACAGGGAGGCAATCCACAGAGCAAATAGCTGTTTCCTATTTTGCTATTATCTGATTATAAAAGTCTATAAAGACATGTGATGAAATGTAAGTGTAAACAAAGTAAATACAATTATTTCCTAAGGTCAGTGGAAAATCCATTGGACCAAGAATCAGTAAACTAGATTTTATTCTTGTCTCTAATACTAACCAGAATAACAGACAACTCATTTACTCATGGTGGACCTCATCTTCCTCATCTGTAAAATTAGGAAGCCAGGTCAGATGACCTCTAGATGTAACTTCACCTCCAAAACAGTATGATTTCATTTTCACGTCACACATTTCTATCAACCAGAGAATCCAAGGTACTTTCCAAAAACATGTTTAATAATTCAAGTTAACCATTTAAAAATTTTTAAAAACTCCAACTTTAAAGTTGTATCTTAGAACATTTGGTGCTTTTTCACAATCCTGCCACTGTCAAGAAAAATGTTACCTTTTGTCAGGTAACCTTAAGCAAGTCACTTGATTTCTCTGGTCTTTGGTGCCTCAATGAAGAACAGAAATAAAAAAACTATATTCTCATCTGTAAGACCAGATCTTCCAGAGGCTCAAGGCAGGAAGCCTTTTCAAAGAAATTTATAAAAGTGACAAACACAAAGCTTCATTGTCTCACATGGGCCTCCAGCCTCTATGAACATTTAACTCATAGCTCTTAACTGGTGGACAGTATCTTTCCTTTCAAATGCATGTGTGTACCCTCACTGCAGTCAAGTGTACTTCACATCCTGATGTATATTTGTACAAGCACTAAGACATATAAGTGTAGTAACAAGAATGGCAATTTGCGTATCTTATATGCAGCAACAAACTTTCCTTCCTGTGTTCACTGTATTTGCTTTTTCTTAATAGAGTACCTATCTGTTCACTTAAGAAAGTAAAAATGGGCTCAGCGCCTGTGGCTCAAGCAGCTAAGGCGCCAGCCACATACACCTAAGGTGGTGGGCTCGAATCCCCAGCCCAGGCCCGCCAAACAACAATGATGGCTGCAACCAAAAAATGGCCAGGCGTTGTGGCAGGCGCCTGTAGTCCCAGCTACTTGGGCAGCTGAGGCAGGAGACTCGCTTGAGCCCAGGAGCCCAGGAGTTGGAGGTTGTTGTGAGCTGTGATGCCATGGCACTCTACCCAGGGGGATAGCTTGAGGCTCCGTCTCAAAAAAAAAAAAAAAAAGTAAAAATGGAAAATACCAGAATATATAAAGAAAAAATCATGATCTTACCTTTTCATATATCTCTTTCCAATATTTTTACACGAGTTATTTTTACACAAGTAGGACCACACTTATTTCTGTATACTGCTTCTTTTTATTCAACACCGTAATTTTCCCAGGTTATAAATTCTCTATAAGCAGCACTTTTAAGGGCTATATGATATCCCTTTAGTGTGCCCTCACATGTAACAACAGCTTGCACTTAGAGGGTATTACTGCACCAGGCAGGCCTTATTAGAAGTGCTTTATATGCAACTGCTTGCTTAAGTACACAGGCCAATGGGATAGTGTTATTAAGACATCCACTCTATGGATCAAGAAACTGAGAAAGCAGAATTAAGAAATGAAGAGCTGGGACAGGAGCCTCCTGAGCCCAAGTTCTTATAAACTGTATGCTCCTGCCGTCCAAGCAAGAGCAATCCCCCAGTAACAGACTAGAATTGAGGGAATAAACATCTTATAGTTAACTTATTCCTGAAACAAAAGAGAATGGTTTACATTAGCATAAGACCAGAAAACTTGTTTATGAACAAAACATTGTTTATCCCTTTTTAAATAGTCATTCTGTATATACAGTTAACCCTTAAACAATATGGAGTTATGGACACCAATATGGTACAGTCAAAAATAACTCTTGGCTCCTAAAAACTTAACTACTAATAGGTAAATGCCTACTGTTAAACATAAAGTCTTACTGATTAATGCATATTTTGTATGTTATATGTATTCTTACAATAAACTTAAGCTAGAGAGAAAAAATGGTATTAAGAAAATAATAAGAAAGAGGCCAGGTACAGTGGCTCACACCTATAATCCTAGCACTTTGGGAGGCTGAGCTGGGAAGATCACTTGAGGCCAGGAGTTCAAGACCAGCCTGAACAAGAGCGAGACCCATCTCTACCAAAAATAGAAAAATTAGCCAAACATAGTCACACAAGTCTGTTGTCCCAACCACTCAGGAGTGGTTCTCATTGTCCAAGACTTCACAGCGTAGGGGTTAGCAGCTTTATAAACAAGGGCAATCCTGGCCATAAATCCAACTGCATTTGCACAAACAGCAGAGTTCACGTATCCCTTCCTGCCTTAAATTCTGGCACTCACTTCTCATCCTTACTAGTAAATGTCCTTTGTGCCTTTTTTTACCAGAACTGAGAACTTTCATCTGTATTAAAAACAGATATTCTTTTGCCTCAATAATTTTCTTTTCTTTTTTTTTTAATTAAATCATAGCAGTGTACATTAATCTCAATGATTTTCTTAATGGCATCTGGAAATTCTTGGTCAGCAGAATCTGTTTCCCCTGTTATCTTGAAATTTTTATAAAATTGACATATTGGCAATTTTATAAAATTATTAAACCATCCTTTGCTGGCTTTAGATTCTCCAGCTTTAGATCCTTCACTTGCCTTTTGCTTTGTCATATAATGACATCACTTTTCTTAAATCACAGGAAAATCTATAGGGATACTTTTCTTATAGCATTCCTGTACCTACATAAAGGCTGCATTTTTCTTTTCTTTTTTTTTTTTTTTTTGTTTTCTTTGAGACAGACTCTTACGTTATCCTCCTCAGTAGAGTGCTGTGACATCATAGCTCACAACAAACTCTAACTCTTGGGCTCAAGCAGTTCTCTTGCCTCAGCCTCCCAGACAGCTGGGACTACACAGCCTGCCACAATGACCAGCTATTTTTTTGTTGCAGTTTGGCCAGGGCCAGGTTCGAACCCTCTACCCTCAGTATATGTGGTTGGCGCCCTACTCACTGAGCCACAGGCGCCACCCTGTTGTTCGTATTCTAATAATTCCTCCCACCAATGAGCTGAGTGAAGCATGTTTTCCGCATTCAACAGGTAAGAAAATGAAGCTCAGAAAGTGTAAGTGGCTGGAGAAAGTTTAAGAGCCAAGGTCCAGGGCTCTGGAGCAGCCTGGCCAAACAGTGGCCCAAGAGTTGCCTGCAACACCAGTGTGAGCTGCCACCTCCCACAGCCATGTTTTGATGCCCTCTGGCAACTTTTAAGCTTTCCATGCCACGTGTACAAACTGTAATACACCACTAACTTCCCAGATGTGTGTTTCAAGGAGACCACCTCCTACTACTAAAGTCCACGTTGTTAAGCCTGAGACCTCTAAGCCAAGCAGCCCAAGTTCATAGGCGCCAGCCACAATGCCCCACTATTTTTATTTTTTTATTTTTTATTTTATTTTATTTTTTTTTTTGCCAGGGCTGGGTTTGAACCCACCACCTCTGGCATATGGGCCTGGCACCTTACTCTTTGACCCACAGGGGCCACCCCTGCCCCACTATTTTAGAGGCAAGGTCTCACTCTGGCTCAGGCTGATCTTGAACTTCTGAGCTCAGGCAATCCAACCACCATGGCCTCCCAGAGGGCTAGGATTACAGACATGAGCTACAAGGCTACAAGATTAAAAAGTATTTTGTAAAAAGTGCTAGGTTTTCACACCTGCACTTCACACAGCTGAAGAGAAAGCATCATAAATTTCCTTTTCTTTTTTTACAATGGTCCTTAAACTGGATTTATTTATCTCAAAATGACAAGTGAGAGACTACAGTTAATGTGCCTCCTCCAAACTCATACAGGGGAGGGAAACTGTTTAAAGGCATTTTGTTCCTGACTGGTTTCCTCACCCATTATCTTCATATTCATGGAATTTGTGATACCAAGACCAAAGGACAGCCAATCAATAGTTCGTGTTATTTTGATATAAATTCTTGGTAAACAACTCAGGATCTGCCTCTGCTTTTCCTTAAAAATCCATCAGAGTGTATATTCAGAGCAACCTGTGTCTCTCCTCTCTCCTCAAGCATGGCCCAAATAAACAATCGACTTAACAATTCATTTTGCCTCAGCTTCTTCCTTTTAGGTCAACACTGGAAAAATGAATTGCTCAGGAGGAAAAAGGTTAGCATCATGTGGCATTTACATGGATTCTTACAACACTTGAGTTACCACAATAGCAACAGAAGGTGGCTATGACATGACTACAGTAGTATCTGCAACTGTTAATTTTAAGCAGTTATGATTAACACTGCATCTTTATGTTATGTGTCTCTTGACTGTGAATGGTGCCATGTATCGTCTGTGTTTGTGCACGTAAGTTTTGATGAATTTTAACTTTTTATAATAGATTGAGTATATTTTATAACAGTAAATGATAAAAAACAGACTAGAGGCTCAGCGCCTACAGCTCAACCGGCTAAGGCGCCAGCCACGTACACCTAAGGTGGCGGGTTCGAATCCCCAGCCCGGACCCACCAAACAACAATGACGGCTGCAACCAAAAAATAGCCAGGCGTTGTGGCGGGTGCCTGTGGTCCCAGCTACTT
>CAUYTI010119771.1:0-12649 GCA_963575145.1 Galago senegalensis
GGAGAGAGAAAAATACATGTTTCAAACTCTGCTCATAAGTACATACATTGCTTGAAAAGCTACAAATAGCTCAAAAGGCAGAGAATTATTTTCTTGATTTCTGGTTGATTCTGATGCTTTGGGTCCGCCCGGTTCCCCGTCGAGAATTCTTTTCTCAAGAAACCCACTTTAAATACAAAAGTATAGAGAGATTAAAAGTAAAGGGATGGGCTGAGCACCCGTAGATCAAGGGTTAGAATACCAACCCCGTGCACTGGGGCTGCTGGGTTCGAACCGGGGCCTGCTAAAAAAAAAAAAAAGTAAAGGGATGGAGAAAGATATATTATGCAAACACTAATTAAAAAAGCAGGAGTAGCTATATTAATTTCAGACAGAGAAGATTTCAGAGCAAACAAAATTATTGGTGATAAAGAGGTGCGTTACATAACGACAAAGGAATCAGTTCTCCAAGAAGACACAACAGTCTTTAACACGTCTGCACTTAACAAAGCATCAAAATATGTGTGGCAAAAAACTGATTGAACTGTAAGGAAAAATAGATGAATACATTCTCATAATCCCTCACAGTCCCGGACAGGGAAGCCTGCTTCTCACAAGATGGTATTTCACTTAGATGGAATTCTATGTTGGAAAGGACCAGACCTCTGGGATGGCCCAGATGGAGAAAGTTTAGACCAAGAGAGGTTAGGAGTTTTAGTATGGAGAGACTTGGTATGAGGGAGTAAGAAGCCCAAAGATGTTGATGGAGAAAAGTATAAAACTTTATTGAGAAACATTGTTAAAAGATCTAAGTAAATGAAGATCATATCTTATTCATGCACTCAAAGACTCAGTATTGTAAAGATGTCAGTTCTAACTTTATTTATTTAATGTGATCTCAGTTTAAATCCCAACAGATTTTTTAAAAATGAAACTTATGGCTCGACAACTGTAGCACAGTGGTTACAGTATCAGCCACATACACCAAGGCTGGCGGCTTTGAGCCTGGCCCGGGCCAGCTAAGCAACAATGACAGCTGCAACAACAAAAAATAGCCAGGCGTTGTGCCGGGCACCTGCAGCCCCAGCTACTTGGGGGGCTGAGGCAAGAGAATCGCTTAAGTCCAAGAATTTGAGGTTGCTGTGAGCTATGATGCCACGGCACTCTACTGAGGGTAACATAGTAAGACTCTGTCTCAATAAAAATAAAAAAATAATAATGAAACTTGACAAACTGATTCTAAAATATATATAGAAATGCAAAGGGCTAAGAATGTCCAATATATTCCTGAAGAAGAACAAAGTGAGAGAACTTGATCTATCAGATAGCAGGACTAATTATAAAGCTCTGATAGTTAAGCCAGCATGGTAGGTATTGGCACAGAGCCAATAGCCAAAGCACCTGGATCAACACATATGGACACAATGCATGACAGAGATGATATTGTAGCTCTGTGGGGGAAAAGTTGAAATTTTCAATAAATGATGTGGCACAATCAGACCCTTACCTCACACCACACACAAAAAGCAGTAACAATAAAGGGATGAAAAACTGCTTACTTTAAGTACTATGCTGCTGTTCATTAAACATCAAACACTTTAATTGAAACCAAAAAAAGAGAAAATTGGCAATGGTTCCAACAGGCACTTCATAGAAAATGAAAATAATTAATATACATTAATTATGCAATTTTCACGAGGTGAAAAGATGCTCAACCCCATGAGTAATCACGGAAATTAAAATTAAAATCACACTGATATATCATTACCTAACCACCATGTTGGAAAAATATTGAAAATGCCTAAATGTTGGCAAGTATATGCAGAAGTGTAACTTGGTACAACCACCTTAGAAAACAATTTGTCATTCCTTGGGCAAGTTTAAGAGCAGCTTATACACGATGCCAACAATTCCGCTTGGAGAAACTCCCACATGTGTTATGCCAATTGGCAGAACAGCCATTCCTAGGGGTCTAGTGATCTTCCTGTGCCACCACCCTCAGTCCAGCCTAGGTTAGGTTTTCTCCAAGTTCCCATCCTAAGCCAGTCCTCTGGGGTCAGGGGAGGGGTCTTCCTTCCACAGGAGGCTTCCCTGAGTCTCCCCTGAACCCCCACTCCTTACATACTTCAGACAACACAACTCTGCTGGTCTATTTTGCAAACTGCCTTCCTCTCCCCAGCCTCCTTAGAGAGAGAGTGGACCTTGGACCTACACCTGAAGGCAAAGCTTCTTCCTGACTCCAAGACCTTTGTTTACTCCTCTGTCAAATGGGCTCCTGTTGGCATATGTTTCCTGGTGGGGGGGGTCAGGGAGGCTGCAAGGAGCTGAGCTCAGCAGGGGTGGGGCAGGGAGTGAGCTGTCCTCCCACTGCCTTATTGGGTGGGACCTCCAGCATCCCCCAGCTAGGCTGTGCCTTCCTGTTGGTCTTCTTCAACCTGTCTTTGAAGAAGCTCTTCTCTACTGCCAGCCCACAAAGCTCTTTCTCTCCCCTAAGCTTCTAGTCCATTGGCTCATCAACAAATACTGTATTTCCCAGGAGCTCACCACATAGAAAGCATCACTGTTGGTGTTGGGTGGGAGACTGGAGAACTCAAGAGCCCTAGGTCCTGTTGGAGAGATCACTCAAGCAGCTGCATGGGAGGAGAAGGGCAAGGAGACTGCCCTAACCAGGCACAGTGTCTGGAACATAGTAGGTGCTCAATAAGCAGCACTGGAATGTTAAACTTGGTGTTCAGATTGCACACACTTGGGCAGCTAGAATAGTGGATGTGTGTTTCTCTGGACACACACTCAGAAGTACATGCGTGTGTGCATATGAACACTGACACACTCACCCCACCTGCACACACACACAGCCCCAGTGCAGGGGCCCGCTCCAGTCGGCATCTCATTTGCATGAACGCTGCCTCCCGCACAAAGCTCATTTATTTTGATTTATGAATATTACAAAAATAAACCTGAGCATCTTCTTGGGGATTCTGCGATTCTGACACTGGTCCCCATGATATTGCTTTTCGCTCCTGGTTACCTGAAATTAGCAGAGTAATTCGGAATCTGCATCTTTATTTAAAAGAAAAAACTGTAGATGCAGAATTATAAAAATTTAATATGCTCCCAGGAAAATGAAAAATGAGAGGTTGTGATCTCGTCTAACACTTTCAAATGTGTTTATTAATTCATGTTTTAAATCATAAGTTTCATTCGGTGAGAGCCACGCGCAGCAATAAGCCCGTTTTAAAATATTAATGAATAAACAATATTTCTCTATTGAAATATAACATGCTTCTTTGAACAATGGACCACCAGTAATAAATCAAAACCAGGAGAAAATTGCATTTCATATTTAATACAAGTTGAACTCTGCCTTTTTATAAATGATATCTTTTTTGTTTAATTGGCGTCAGTTCAGATCTAGCAGATTGCTAATAAAATTCTGGATTTCCATATTTAATGATGCGTATACTTTCTGCTGAAATTTTACAGGAAAAAAGAATCAGGCTTTTATTATCTCCTGAGATGGTGGTGAGAGGTGAGGTCTTGGCCGCAATCCACAGTTGAACGCGGGAGGTGCAGGCCAGAGTGCACAGGCGGAAGAGGCCAGGTCACCCCCAGGACCCTCACCCAGCAGCTGACGCAGCCTAGCAGCCCTGCTGCTGACCAGAGTAAACATTCCAGCCAAAGGGACCAGAGACTGGGCATAACCTTCTGACCTGGGAGATCAGGTATAATGACGACGATGAGAAGAAACCCACCCCAGCCTATAGGCCAGCCACCACGCATGCGTGAGACCACTGAGTCTTTACAGCAGCCCTAAGAGGTAGGTAGAAGCAAAGTCCCCATTTTCTAGATGAAGAAATGGAGGCTTCAGAGAGAGAAGGTGCCAGGCCCAAGGTCACACACAGCTGGAATGTGACAGAACTTGACTCCAGTGCCCTGGCTCTTCATACCAAGTCATGCTGCTTTGGAGGGAGATACATCAACGTGGGTGTCAGCGGCCTCCCTTTAATCAACAGTGGATGACTTGGGGCTTGCACCGGGGATGTGGCACTAACAGAAGCTGGGATTCAAGTATAAATCACCCTCATGGGGCAAGTTGTGGATAGGTAATGAGGGATGGTAAGTGCAGTCGACCTCTGCCCTATGATATGTAGGGAACTATTCCCTAAGCTCTCCCTTGCTGTGACACTAGGATGCAGGTGCCAGATGGACAGCTAAGGAGACTGAGGCACAGGGAGGCTCCACAGCTGGTATGAGGCAGAGCCTGCATTCAACTCCAGGCAGTTCCACTCGGAAGCCCACATTCATGGGTGCTGAGTCAGTGCTTCCTAGCCATGGGGCGGCTCTGAGCCCCTGGGCATCTGTTCCTGCGCCTCTGTGATGGGGCTTGTGAGCAGTGAGCCCAGCAGCGCCCCCGGTGGGGCACAGCTGGAAGCAGGCTGTCTGTACATGGGCTGGGTCTGCCACAGCCCAGTCACCAGGCTGGGAGGTACTGGTGCTTGCTGCTCATGGGGCTGGGTCCCTGGGCTGAGCAGTGACCCGTTACAAGCTTTTTATTGACCTAGAGTGTTCAAGGATACTGCTGCCTACCTAAGGGTGTCCCTGGGGTCCTGGGCTGCTGGAGAGAGGAGTCAACAGTCCTGATGGGGAATAGGATGGCATTTGTTCCTGTCTCTGCTCTGTCCACACTTTGGGCTCTCCGGCTCTGGGCAGGTACACATTGAACATGCTGGCCCCACATGACAAGAGAGGGATGCTTTGACAAGGCAGTGAGGCACCCAGACTTATGTCTAGCTTTGTGCCTATTTGGCCAAGTGGTTTCTGTTACCTCACATGCAAAATGGAGATGATGATAGAACTCTCCTCCTGGAGAGCTGCTCTCTTCTCCTCGAGAAGGGAAGGGCTAGTTAGAGCGCAGTGCCCACAGATGGCTGACATTTCTGCTCACTCCTGCCTCCTGGTCTTTGTACCTTGCCTGGTGCACCCTTCCTTGTCCCCTCCTCCTTGCCCCCAGATAACTCCTCACTGTCCTAACCCTCTACCCCCTGCAGGTCTCTGCTGGGGTGTCCTGCAGGGCATGCAAAGTGCTGCATGAGGGAAGTGGCAGAGCTGGCTCTGCTGGAGGGCAAGGTCTGAGCCCAGCCTTGAAGGACAGGTGTCACCAGGGAGAGGATGCAAGAGGATGTCCCAAGAAGAGGGAATGAGGGAATAGGCTGGGCAGGTTAAACATCCTGTTCAAAATTGCACAGCTGGTAGGAGGCACAGGTGGGATTCAAATCCATGCCTGCTGGGCTCCAGAGCCTGGGGTGGGATGTGTTCAAAGCTGGCGTGGGTTGTGTGGGTAGCAGGGCTGAGGGTGTGGGGGCCACAGCTACACTGGGCAGAACCCGGGGCCCAGGTGCAGAACTCTGCCCACACTCAAGTTCACACACGTGCCAGACCCTGTGCTCAGCATTCTTGTCATTAGGACAGCTACCTGCCCAGGGGGATACTCTGTCTCCATTAGTGCCAAATCCAGTATAGCCCAAGGACATGGGGTCTTCCTGACCTTCCTCCCCACCTGTGTAAACCACAGACACAGACAGCACCACACACAGTCTGTGATGCATGCTACACACATCACAGGACTCCTATACTCAGGTTGCCCAGGCTTCAAGATCTAAGCCTCAGTGTCCCCTTGAGAAAAAAGCATAAAAGCACCCACCCCATGGGGCTTCACGGGCATAAAACAAGAGCATAGGAAATACTTGGCCAAGGCTGGCCCACAAGAGATGCCCAGTCAACTGCAGGTGCCAGCCCAGTGAGGGTGGCTTTCTCAGCACCTGCCATGCATTTTACCGAAACCACCCCCCCTGTCTGGGAGACTAATCTCAACATCGTCTTTTCTATTTCTCTAGAAAACTGCCCCTCCCACCACCACTTCTGACCAGGGAATGGCACAAGGACATCGTTCGGTTTGGGGATGCAGAGATCCAACCTGGTTTGCAAGGCCACCTGACCCAATGTACTTAGAGGTCCTTATAGGCATGTGCAGCTCCAAGTGGAGGGTAGGTACTGTGTCCCATGTGAGCAGCTGCTCAGGTGCTTGGGCTCTGGAAACGTGCGAGCAGACGGACACCTGCTGTCAATCACCCAAGTACACTTGTCCTTGTGCCTCTAACAGTATGTTGACTGCCCCCTTAGCCTGCAAATGGGTGTTTTAGGCAGTTTCCTGCTGTTATTTTCTTAGACCTTGTGAGTGGGTATTGGGACCCTCATTTCTTGTTTTGGAGTTAGAGGCCCAGCAGTCCTTCTAAGACCCTGGCAAGCACTGGCTCCCTGAATAAGAACTAAGCCCAGGGATTGGTCCTTCAAGTGGTAGGGCCTGATTTTACTCTTCTCCCATTCAGCCCCATTGCTTGATCCAGAATAGGAGCCTGGTGAAAACCTATCAAAAATCCATGCCTGATTTCACCTAATTTGGAGAGAGACGGACAGGCCCAAGCCTGTGTTGTCTCTGTGCCTGGAGAGCTTCACAAACACCAGTGGACCCTAGAGGCTGGGCAAGGGTGTCTGGCAGCGCCCCATTTCCTCACCTATGAACCGAGGATGCTTCTACTCCCAGAGAGGTGGGGAAGAGTGGAGAGGGCAATTGTCCAGGTGCCTCCTAAGTGAGCACACAGGAAGGGGACTGCTATTTGTATTGAAGCCTCCTCAGAATTAAGCCTCGGACCGCCATAATTGCCTCAAGGGTTGTCAGTCACTGTGAGCACCTCCAAGAAGCACAGCATGCTCTTCTCTCCACACTGGCCCAAGATAAAACCCCAGATAGCTCTTAGAAGTGTCTGCTTTTGGACACCAGAGAAGAATTTGCGTGTACATATGTATCATGTTTCCACAGGATATTTTGCAAAGAGATGGTGTTATATCCAAAGATGAGAAAGGCTGACCCACAAGCTAATTGAATCATGCAAATAACTACTTAGCCATGGGAGATACTCCTATGGGCAGGCTGAGCACTGGAGTGAGGGGACAGCTTGGGAGGGCAATCTATTTTATAACACTTACCCTCACAGTATAACGGCCTTGAGATTAATGGTGGCCCTAGACCTTGTTTTGCCTGGCTCTACCAAGTGAAATAGTCAAGCAGTTGTATTTATCATAGACAATTTGCTGCAACTGATTAACATTAATCTGATTTCCTGTGAGTCAATTTCCTTGAGATACAGTAAACAGGCCAATTACCTGCTATTGACCTCTTTTATTATAAAGGTTTAAATATTAGCAACAGATGTATATGTAAATATATGGAATTTCTAACAATGTGAATAAAACAAAAACAATGTTTAATCTAGTTAAAGGATTTTTAGTTGGTTTTACAGATTACAAATTTAGGGTTTAAAAAATATACACGTATTAAGGGAAGACATAGGGCATTTTTTCCCCCAATGGCATCTGAAGCCCACTCTTTCCAAACTTTTGCTCATCTTTGTAGCTAAAGAAGTTATGAAGGTGAATAAGTGAATGTGACAAAGGTCTGGTTATTTTTAAACAAGATCTTTCTGGGCTGGGTGAAGTAGCTCATACCTATAATCCTAGCACTTAGGGAGGTAGAGGCTGGAAAACAGCTTGAGGTCAGGCGTTCAAGACCAGCCGAGGCAATATACAGAGACCCATCTTTACTAAAAATGAGTTAGGGGGTGGTGGCTGGTGCCTATCGTCCCAGCTACTAGTAGAAGCTGATGTAAGATCACTTGAGCCCAGGAGTTTGAGGCTGCAGGAAGACATGATGATGCCATTGCACTCTAACCAGGGCAAGGGAGCAACACCCTGTTTTAAGAAGAAAAAATAACCTTTCCTTCTAACAAGTGCTAGAGGCATCTTCAGGTGAGGAGAGTGTGAGCTCCATGGGCAGAGACCTAGATTCAAGGCCCAGCCCCTATTGTCCTAAGTCTGTGACCTTTCAGGGATTTACTTAACTTTCTGAGCTTCCATTTCTTAATCTATGAACTGAAGATGGTGCTTTCCATGTCGTGTTACTGGGCACATCAGGATCCAGGGCAGACTGGTCCTGATGGTCAGCACAGAGCCTGCACCAGGAGGCACTCAGCTCAGCTTCAGTCACCTCAAAGAGGCCTCCAGCACATAATGACATACCCAGGTCTAGTTCTGGGTGGGCTTTTTCTTTTGCCTGCACGGGCTCAAGCAGTGGAATAAGGAATTGCATCAACATTTAATCATGAAAGCAAAAAGTTTATTCATGTTTGAAACTACATATAACTACCACGAGGAAGACTTTTTCAATCCAGGGTGTAATCCAGTTAGAAAGGAACACGAAACGTTTTTAATACATTAGAATCACTGCCACAAATTATTTTCATGACTCAATCAGTTTCAGAATCGCATACAATACAAAAAGAGAGAAAGGGGGGCCCCATTACACAGGGTGAGATATACAGTACCGAATACTGAAATCTGAATGCATCACAATTAGTCGCCGCTTTTTTTTTTTGCATGGATTAGTAACAAGATGAAGAACATTCAAAATGTTTCTCAGTATTTACAACAGTTTTACTGATCCTGTGTTAAATTAAGACCCAATGTTTCCACTCTCAGTTTTTTAAAAGTTGCAAATGCAACCCTGATTTTTCTTTTAAAAGATTACAATGTACATTTTATGAAGGGAAACAAAGAGTTAATTACAAGATGCAAAAAGATAAGAAAGAGACAAACTACAGCCGTGAGTATTGTTCAGAGGTAGTAAGTGAGCACTCTAAGCTACAGAACATGTTGAAATTCTATTGGTTTGTATGAGTTCGCATGAGGTAATAAAGCTGTGTTTTGATTGGTGAGATGTATAAATACTCTTTTGCTACACTATATACAACACTCCAGAGAGCATGGCCTCTGTGGATGCCCACAGGACGTAGCAAACCTTGACAAGTCTGTGCCGCACCCAGTGCACACCTTAAAACCCCAGACGGATCTTGTTTTCACCTCTATCAGCAGCAAGTATCTTCATCTCTCAGAACAATCTGGATCCATCATTTTATTACTGAGCAGACTCTGGGCACTGGCGCTTTCAGAGAGAGAAAAGATGCTACCAGTCTCTGATATAATTCGAACATAAGAGAGCGCGACACAAATGTGACGAAGATTCTTAAACATAAGCATCGTTAACAGAGATAGCCAAACAGCTCTTTCATTCCAACTCCACTGGTGACACAAAAGCAAAACAATCAAAGTCAGTGATGGAAATACGCAAAGTTCAATTTAGGTGAGGTGAATTTTTGCATCTGTTTTAACGATTGAGGTTTAGCGTACATTGTACTTTTTACCCTTAAGGCCAAGTAATTGGCAACTGTGAAACCATTAATGTAAAATATTGATAATAAATTATGATAAAATAGCTATAGGACTGTCAACAATGTTAAATCTTGGCCTAATTGGATAAAGTGCTTTTTTTAACATTGTGTGTTTTTAAGTATAAATACAAATGATTATGATTCTTTAAAAAACAGATTTACCAAGTTCTCTAATAAGACAAGGTTTTATAGTAAAGCTGTAGATGGTGGGCTACAAACACGCTTTCCTTTTCCTCCTATTGCTCTGAATGCACTTATCAAGGCATGTCAGCTCAGGGGAAAGTGTGGCCAGAGATTAGTTAGAGGTATCTGAGTGCACACTTCCTGGGCCTTCTGTAGGAGAAGTCACAGAAGATGGAGTTGTTGCGTCCTGCCAGCCTCCATTAGCCTGAAAGGAGAAAAACGGTTCAATGGGTGCACGTCTACATATTAATTCTACTCCCCAATTTAAAACACCCAGATGACAACATGAGAGCAGAGATGCATTAGCCAAATGTATTTTCTAAACGTACTTTGGCAGGAGTTGGAAGCACGTGTTAAAGTAGGATTAAATGCATGTAAAACAAATCCATCCCATCAAGTAAAGGCTTGGCAATAAATCAGCTTGCTAACGAAGGGTTTCAGCTAGCCCCAAGTTGGCACAAATCTGGTCTTTGATCTTCTGGTAAAGTGACTCAAAAAGGAATCTTTTAAGAAGGGAACAGTGGGGAAGCTCAATGCGATTCCTCAGCAAAACCTCTAGCTCTGCAAAGTATAAACTTCAGCCTGGTTTAATCATTGTTTCCATAGAGAAGAAGTTGCCCACTCTTTTTCCATACATGTTTGACAGTCACCTACTATAACCCTTGGAAAATGAAGGCCAGAATTTCCTTCCAAATAGGATCTTCCAGAATGAAAATGCATGAACTGTGAAGGTGCACACACTATTCAAATCTGTACTCCAATTATCTGGGGCTGGAGCTCCTATTTGGGCATGTGGGCTGTTGTTACTGCTCTTCACATGCTGCCGGCCCTTCCTGCCTCAGACACGCAGCAGCAGCAGCAGCGGGCTCAGAAACAAATTTGCCTTATGTCTTGGCCTATAGTGGCAATTGCTGAAATCAATGTCTGATCAGATTTCTGCTGTGGCAGACAGCTTGTCGCTACATATTTTTATGTCAGTCAAGAAAAGGGAGGTGCTGGGCTTGTGAGTTGGGTCACACTGAGTAGAAGTGACGGGGTGGGCCTTCCTGGAGGAGCGGTGATGGGGAACCAGCTGACACCCAGTGCCAGTAGTGCCTTTGCCTCCATGCTGCCCCCAGACCTGGACCACCTGCACCAGGGTCAGGGTGAGTCACAAGATGCCCTCTACCTCCCTCACATCGAACTGCAACTTCTCCAAGTGAATGTAAAACATTTTCTTTCTGGCCTGTTTGCCAGACTGCCAGGAAATCTGTCTAGATTCCCCACCCAGTCTGGACACAGTGCTTGGATGAGCCATTGTTCCTTTTCCTATGACTTCTGTTTGGGGAGCACTCCCTGTCTTCCCAGTCACTGCACAATTCTACATATAAAGGACTATTCTGTAGGACCAACAAAAGGGAGGAAAACACCAAACAACCCCACAGACGTGACCTGAGCCAAAGGGAAAAGTATTTTCCAAGCTTGAGGCATATCAAATTCAGGATAGAAAAGGAAAAATAGATTTTCGGCAGGGCACTGGCCACATACATGGAGGCTAGTAGGTTCGAACCCGACCCAGGGCAGCTAAAACAACAATAACAACTGCAACAAAAATATAGCAGGACCTTGTGGCAGGTGCCTGTAGTCCCAGCTATGTGGGAGGTTGCAGCAAGAGAATCACTTAAGCTCAACAGTTTGAGGTTGCTGTGAGCTGTGACGCTATGGCACTCTACCCAGAGCGACAGCTTGAGACTGTCTCAAAGAAAAAAAAAAAGAAAAACTATAGTGGTGTCTTTTTAAAGCTGTGATTCTGCCAGGTGAGAAGGCAATGTGCCTGTGTGGGTTTGGCAGACTCTAAGAAATCCTCTTCTCTGTCTGAAAGGTAAGCTGTTTCCCCCCCAGGTATGAAAATCTACTTAGGAAAAGAAAAACTCTCACACAGATACAAGTCTAAAGATATTCCATCTGAAGTAAACATCATTCCTCTTTTATCCAAATTTATAAACAACAAATGTACAATATTTTTACCCAGCGTGGCAGCTGGAGGAGAGGTTGTCAGCAAGCATTCTTTTTTTCAAAATAAATTAATCCTTACTCTGGTGGTTTGAGATTATGCAGTGTATTATACAACAGCGCCTTATCAAGCCTCATCAGTGAAGATGGAATTCATGTCTGTAAAATGCTGCAGGCAATCACAGTTTCATATTTTATCATGTTGATAAGGATATCGCACATTCTCTGAAGCATTTCAAAACACTTAAATGAAAAAGGAGAAATGCAACTAAAAGGCTTTTTATATGGTTTGTTGTGGGTTATTATGAGTTATTTATAAACCCAAAAAGAAAGATTTGACATTTCAAATGTAAAAGATTTGAGTATTTAATGGTCCTTTTTTCCCTTTACAATTGAACATCCTCAATCACTTTTTAAATCATTAATATTTACTCTCATAGCAAGCCAAGCCAAGGCCCTAAAAAGGGAGAATTTTGTCCATTTTTTTCCTGACTCTACAGTTCATTTCCTCCCAGGGCCTAGAATTCCAGACTCTGCCCACAACCCTACCCCAGCCCCACCAGCTGACCTGTCCCCAGCCCCCTTTCTGGAGCCATGTGTTTTGCCATTTTCCATCCATCTCAGGGGTGGTGGTGGGGAGTAAGGCTGTAGTGAAGTAGCTGCAAAGGTTTTCATTGTTTCCTCCATAACTAGAAATTGCAGAACATGTTTTGGATCCCGCATTGACAGTATAGCAAGACACTTTTAAGAACAGAATTCTTTATTTAGCTTGGTTTGTTTAACTGTGTGGGTCCTCCAAAGTCACCACCTTAACCTGGGCTATGTTTGGGAATTTTTCTTGTTACTTGATTCTAAGATAAATGACCTGGTTTTCATTTTACCATCTCCTTGGAACACAGCATGGATGGCAGAAAATGGCATCTCAATGCACTGATGCTTAAGTCCCTACTGGTGACAGGATGCCAGCCACTTCTGGGCATCTGAGAGGACTTCTTTTTTTTTTTTTGAGACAGAGCCTCAAGCTGTCCCCCTGGGTAGAGTGCCATGGCATCATGCTCACAGCAACCTCCAACTCCTGGGCTCAAGCGAGTCTCTTGCCTCTGCCTCCCAAGCAGCTGGGACCACAGGCGCCCGCCACAATGCCTGGCTGTTTT
>CAUYTI010119772.1:0-26679 GCA_963575145.1 Galago senegalensis
CAACCTCCAACTCCTGGGCTCAAGCGAGTCTCTTGCCTCCGCCTCCCAAGTAGCTGGGACCACAGGCGCCCGCCACAACGCCTGGCTATTTTTTGGTTGCAGCCGTCATTGTTGTTTGGCGGGTCCGGGCTGGGGATTCGAGCCCGCCACCTTAGGTGTACGTGGCTGGCGCCTTAGCTGGTTGAGCTATAGGCGCCGAGCCTGTGCTGATTTTTATCCTGTGATCCCTGCTGCCTGTTTCGGGTTTGTTTCTTTGTCTTTTAAGAGGAGGCTGGGTCAGGAGCCGGCTGTCCTGATGAGCTCCTGAGAGCAAGGATGGGGGTATACTGCTGGGACCAGGGAACCCCAGCTCTGGACCCTACAGCAATCCCACAGCACCCTCAAGAGACAAGGAGAGGTACAGGAGCTGGGGATACAGGTTTGGTTTTGGTCCCCAACTGGTGCTCCCAGGGAGTGTGGGCACAGAAGGAACAAGGGGGGCAGAGCCCCTGATCCGAGTGTGCCACCAGGTTCTCCAGACAAAGTGCCATTTCACCCGCATCCCTCCATCTGGGGCCCTCCACCATAAACTGAAGGCCCATTTATCAATGGTAACCCTGTGCCAGCAGCCCTTTTAGGTGGGTTATGTTATTATCTCCCATTTTACAGAGAAGGAAACTGAGTCCCAGAGAAGCACCTTGCCCAGGGTCACAGAACCAGAAACTCTGGCCTTTATTTCTCTGGTTTTGGTTTTTGTGAGAGCCAGACTGCTTTTCCTTCACGTTCCACCCTGCCCCCTCCATCCTCAAGTTCCTTTGTTTCATATAAAAACTAAAAGCAGACACACGCAATGCCCTCTCCCAAGCTCAGTTGGCCAAATGGGCAAAGGCAGGGAGAGTGAGGAGTCCAAGTTCTCCAGCCTGGGCCGGGGCCTTGCAGACCTTGTCCTTACAGAAAAATGATAGCCTGGGATGGGTGCCCGGGAAGCTGCCCACACAGCCCTGCAATTAGGGTTACAATAGCAACAGCGGTGTTGGAATATTTTCTGTCTCACAGGGAGGGCACCCCCTTCAGCTTCCCGGAGCAGCATGTGTAAACGATTAAACCGGTTTGTTTTCTCTAGAGCACTCAGGAGGAAGTGACACTGACATCCCCATGGTACGATGGCAGGGCCAGGGCCTCCGTGGGAACAGCCTCGGCTTTTCCCAACACTGGTGTCCCTGGGGCTGGCCTTCCAGGCCCCCGCCCGGCGTGAGCACATCTGCGCAGGCAGCCCTAAGGTTCTTCATGGTGCCCTCTCCTTTGATGGAAAAGTAGAGCAGGATGTGCCTCCAACCAGCTCTGGAGCACTAACTGGGGGCCTGGGAAGGGGGAGCTGTCCACTCGCTCACTCCCAGGGTAGAGCTTCCAGGGAGGACAGAGGCCTGTCTTCCTGGCTGCCCATGAGGATGCCACTCTGGGCCCACATGGGCCCGCCTGTCATTAATACAAATCCCTCAGGTGGGGAAAGGGGGCAAGTTCTGTGCCAGGGAGGATGCTGCTTAGGCCAGGATGGCCCTCAGCTCTTGTCTAGGTGGAAGGGCAGGCCAAACGTCCTCTGGAAGCTTCCGCCACACAGGGCCTGTGTCCGGGTCTCTTACCCCAGGGCCTTCTTTGTGTCTAAGCCAAAATCCCACCTCCAACCTCCCCATCTCCCTCAGCCCATCACCTTGTCACCAACTCCTGTCCTTGCTGCCCCTAAGACAGCTGGGAATAGGTGACCCCGTGTACCCTCTCTGTCCTTCTCACATTCAGGCCACTGCCCCTCCCACCTGGACACCTGTTTCAGCCTCCATGGGCCCTCTCTGTGTCTACTCCTAGCCCACAGTTCCTCCTCCACATGGAGGCCGGCAGCCATGCCACCCGCCAAAGCAAATTCTTCCACGGCTCCCCACAAATGGGATGACATCCCAACTTCCAGTCCTAGCCACCAAGCCTTGCTTCATCCTACATCAGGAAATCTGGCCTGGGACCTGCTCCCACTGGGAGGGGCAGATTCTCTCCCCAGAACCTTCACACATGCTGCTCCCTCTCCCTCGTCTGGTAAACTCTTCCTCCTTCTGGCACACCTCTTCCAGGAAGTCTGCCCAGACGAGGTCTGGGGTGCCCTCTTACGTGCTCTCCGGGCCCCTGCACACCCCCAGGCACGTGGTGTTGTAACCACTCCTTAATGTTTGCTCCCCTGGAAAATGGTGCTTCCTTTGCAGCCAGAGACCCTGTGTCTCTCACCAGGGCCTGGGGCACCGCCAGTGTTTCACAGATTTGTTCATGAATGAACAGCAGAAGAGGTTCAGAAAGTGCTCACCCCGGACAGAAGCCGGAATGCGGAAGAATTCTGCCTCATTTAACACCGCCTGCAGCGGCACCCCACACTCTCTTGCTGGCCAGCACCCCACTGCTGCCAGGGAAGAAGCTGTCCATCCACCAAACAAGGAAGTCACACAGTGACCAGCCGGTCACCCATCCCCAGATGTGTTGGCACCCACTGTTTGAGAGGAACTTTGCTGGGATACAGCAAAGTTCTCTCAAACACCAGCCATGGCTGCAGTCTTGAGCCAAGTCCTCCACTGGTTCAGGGCAGAGAAGGACCCTGTAAGTTTCTAAGCTGCCCTTACCCACCCTCCCACAAACTTTTGGGGCTTAAAAAATGGTTTTATTTCTTAAAAACAAAAGCTTTTGGCTTTAATACACAAAGTAAATGAGGTCCTTGGTGGGCAGACTCCGCCATCCGGCCCAGCCCCTCAGAGGGTCATGGGCTGCAGTCCCTGGTGGCTGTGGACAGAGAGGCTGCACTGGGCTGGGGGCACCTCAGCAGCCCCTCAGGTTTAAGAGTCCCTGCTGGAGGGGCCAGGAGAGCCCAAGCAGGAGGCCACTTCCTGGGTGTCAGCCCTCTTTTCTGCTGATGTCAGACCAGATGCAGGGCTGGGGTAGAGGGGCTGGGCATCAATCAGTTCACGGTGGGCACCTGGCTGTGGTGCAGGCTGAACTCCTTGGCCTTGAGACGTAGGCTGGCGATGCTGTTGGCCATGTTGACCCCGGGGGTCGCCTGGCCTGAGCCCCCAGGGCTGTAGGGCGGCACCGTGCTAGGGGCGATAGGAGACACAAGAACACATGGGCGTTCTGGTCTTTGCTCCCTGGAGCCAAGCCTCCAGTCCTGCTGCCTCCCCTCCTCAGCTTGCTCTCCCGGGGAGCCTTTATCTAGGGCTGGGCTGGGGCTGCAAGATTGGGGAAGAAGTCAGAAGGACCCAGGGTGGACAATGGGACAAAGGAGGATCCCATGGGACCAGGGATCCAGTAGAGCCATTCACACAGACTAGGGGGCAAATGGCACCTCTGAAGTTGTGGGGTGTCACCATACCACACTCTTAGCCTTAGCCTCGGTCTTCCTTCCTGCTAGGCCATGTCAGAGCCTTTCTCCAGCTCTGACCCAAACAAACCTGCCCCAGAACTTGGCTCTGGGCCCCAGCCAGGCCTGAGGACACAGGGAGGCCATTCCCTCAGGCTTCCAACCCCACTTCTCTGCTGGAGGATGACACGTGTTCTGGGCATCTTCCTCCACTTTTGCAGCTTCCCCAGGTTGATGCCTGTACGTTGCTCCCACTCCTGACAGGCCTGGAGCCACACGCACGGGGACATACATGCATGCGCTCATGGTCGTGTACACACTGGTGAGGACACACACTCACCCACACACTCTGACAATACACACGTGAACATCCACTGTGGGCACGCTCATCTGAACACCACTTGGTGGACCCAGATCCAACAGGCACCTGGATACCTTCAAGCTCCTCTCATGCTCAGAGGAGTCTGGGTCCCAACAGGCCCCTGGGATCCCTGGCTGCCCCTCTCAGCCTGAAGGCTCTCACCTGTAGGGGGATGAGGCTGTCCAGGAGAGATAATCTGGGCTCAGGGTGGTGGGCCGGGGAGCCACGGGCTGCTCAATGGCAGCCTCCTGGCTGTAGGACTTGAGCAGTGAGGCGGATCGGTTGGCCAGCATGGCCCGCTCATTCCGGCGGAACTTGGCACGGCGGTTCTGGAACCACACCTGGAGGCAGGACGGGGGTGGTGAGCAGGGTGCCCTGGATGTGAAGGGGACCCAAGTCTTTTTGGACCTGAGCATGTGTCTGCTGTCACCAATGCTGAGCTGGCAAGATCATCTCTCGGAGCATCAGTCTCATCATCTGTAAGACCAGGATGGTGAGTGATGCCCACTGCTGGGGACAGTGTTGGAGATCTGCCAGCAAGGGAGGGAAGGAACCATTGCACAGAGCGTGCATGGTGTAAGTGCTTCGAGCTTTAAGACGGTAACTTATGCATCAACACCTTTATGCCAGGCACTGTTCTAAGCACCTCACAAAAATATTAACTCGGCTCAGCTCCTGTGGCTCAAGCGGCTAAGGTGCCAGCCACATACACCTAAGGTGGTGGGTTCGAATCCAGGCCAGGCCGCCAAACAACAATGACGGCTGCAGCCGAAAAATGGCCGGGCATTGTGGCGGGGGCCTGTGGTCCCAGCTACTTGGGAGGCTAAGGCAGGAGACTCACTTGAGCCCAGGAGTTAGAGGTTGCTGTGAGCTGTGATGCCAGTGCACTCTACCCAGGGGGATAGCTTGAGGCTGTGTCTCAAAAAAAAAAAAATTTAACTCTACCCTATAAAATAGACCCATGTGTGGCCAGGTGCAGTGACTCACACCTGTAATCCCAGCACTTTATGAAGCTGAGGTAGAAGCCTGGGAGATAGAGGGAAATGTTATCTTTCTTAAAAACCAAACAAATAGGCTCAGCGCCTGTGGCTCAAGCGGCTAAGGCGCCAGCCACATACACCTAAGGTGATGGGTTTGAATCCAGCTCGGGCCCGCCAAAAACAACAATGATGGCTGCAACCAAAATATAGCCAGGCGTGGTGGTGGACACCTGTGGTCCCTGCTACTTGGGAAGCTGAGGCAGGAGACTCACTTGAGCCTAGGAGTTGGAGGTTGCTGTGAGCTGTGATGCCACTGCACTCTACCCAGGGGGGTAGCTTGAGGCTGTGTCTCAAAAAAAAAATTTAAAAAATTTAAAAAATTTAAAACAAACAAACAGGCTCGGCACTTGTGGCTCAAGTGGCTAAAGCACCAGCCACATACACCTAAGGTGGCAGGATTGAATCCAGCCTGGGCCCACCAAACAACAATGGCTGCAACCAAAAAAAAAAAAAATTAGCCAGGTGTTGTGGCGGGCGCCTGTGGTCCTAGCTACTTGGGAGGTGGAGGCAGGAGACTCACTTGAGCCCAGGAGTTGGAGGTTGCTGTGAGTTGTGATACCGCGGCACTCTACCCAGGGGGACAGCTTAAGGCTCTGTCCCCCCCAAAAAAAACAACCAAACAAAAAAAGACCTATGTGACCCTCATTTTAAGGGGCAGCACCTGTGGCATAGAGGGGTTAAGTAACTTGCTCAAAGGCACACAACTAGGGAGTAAGTGAATTTGATCTTCATCTGTCAGGGTGCAGATGCTCTTGCTCTTAAGTGCCCCGCCCCTGGTGAGTGAGTAACCCCAGAGGAAGGAACGGTGGCTACGGGCTCCCAGCACACCCACACTCGGCCCAGGACCCAGCGCTGACCTGGACACGCGCCTCGCTGAGGTTGACACGGCGCGCGAGCTCCTCCCGCACGAAGGCGTCGGGGTAGTGCGTGCGCTCGAACACACGCTCCAGCGCCTGCAGCTGGCTGCTGTTGAACGTGGTGCGATTGCGCCGCTGCTTCTTCTTCCTCTTGGCTGTGCTGCCTCGTCCGGGGCTGGGACACTCACCTGCAGAGGGGTGGGATGGTCAGCGCCTGGTGCCCCCGTGGCCCCGCCTGATACGTCTGCGCCCTGGGTGCCAACACAGTCTGCCACCAGCTCAGTGCTTTACTTGAGTCTGTCTCCCTCAGCAGATGGGTGGTCTATAGACCCAAGTGCAGGAACATTCCCTTTGCTTCATTCCCTCATTCATTCCTTCACTCACCTATCCATTCATTCATTCTTCAACACATACTTACCGGGCACCCACCATGTGGCAGGCACAGTACTAGACTCTGGGGATAGAATGGTGAACAAAAGCAGCCAGGCCCCTGTTCTGTAGAGCCCTCAGTCTGGGCGAACAAAGATAGGGGCTATGGTGAGAGCCCAGGAGACAGCCACCCACCCCATCGGGACAACAGACCTGGTGAGGAGAGCCCAGAAGACCCGTGTGTCCCCAGCACTCAGCCTAGGCTCTGAGGTGTGCTAAACTCTCTATCGAAATGTACTGTTAACTTGAACTATTATATAATAAAGTACAGTAGGAGTCAAGGTCTGACGATCCACAGATCATAGGATGCTCACAGGGACCCTAAATATGGGTCCTGTGATTCTCATCACTTACTCCTAATTTATACAGGGGAAGGGAAGATTCAGAGAGGCCAAGGTCTCAGGCCCAAGTTCAAAGTGCCAGCGAAGTCACTGGTGGAGGAGGTCATTGAGCCCCTCAGTCTGGCACCAGCATCTTCATCTTATTCACCAGACCAAGCCAGGCAGCTGTTGAGAGCAGCCTTCCAGAGGGCCCCACACTGCAAAGGAGCTTCTTCCAGTACCCTGAGCACCCATGAAGCCAGGGATGTGCTGGCTAGGGGTTAAATGAATTTGTCAGCAGAGAAGGCAGGCCCTGAACGAGGGTGGCCAGAGCTCCGAGGATGTTCAGCTCTGGTGGTCAACAAGGAGACAGATGAGGGAGTCTCTCTGGAGAGGTGGTGCTTGCCCTGGGTTTGAAGGATGTACAGGAGTTCTCCAGTCAAACCCAGGAGAGGAAGGGCAGGTACCCCAGAAACATCCCAACAGGGCACCTGACGGGACCTGGGAGCCGCAGAGAGGGAGGGGGAATGTCCAGGTACTATTTCCATTTTCTTTTAAATTTCAGGTTAACGTGAGGGTATAAATGATTAGATTACATCGTTTTCATTTGTTAGGTAAGCTTCAAGTTGTAGTTAAGCCCTTCACCCAGGGGGTGTGCTGTATACCCTTACATTGTGCCCATTAGTTGAGAGTTTAGGAATCTCCCTCCCTCCTCCCCTCTCCCCTTTCCTTCCCTCCCACTTCGTTTGAATTGTGTTTTTCTCCCCTGTGGGTGTGTATTTGTTCATCTACTGGTTTTATACTAGTATTGAGTGCACCAGATACTTGCTTTTCCAGTCTTATGATACTTTACTAAGAAGAATGTTTTTCAATTCCAGGTAAATACAAAAGATGTAAAGTCTCCATCTTTTTATGGCTGAACAGTGCTCCATGGCACACATATCTCACAGTTTATTGATTCACTCATGGATTGATGGGCTACATCCACATTTAAAAGTTATCCAGAGGCAAAACCACCTACCCTCATCCCTCAGGGCCCAGCTTGTTGCCCTCCCTGATCACCTGTGTCCCTATGGAACCCCCTTCCCCCACATGCCCACCTGGCACTCAGAACCAATGCTGCTCAGTTCAGTACCTCCTTGGGGTCACGATTTTTCATTAAACATGCATATTTTAATAACAAAGTAGTATCACTGTCTGACACAGTAACTGATTCAAACAACACAGAAGGGTATAAAGGAAAACAAGGATTATAAGATTACAAATAGAAATTGAAAACATTTACAAGGACAAGGTCACACTGCACACACTGGTGCTCCAGCTTGCCTGTTTATTTAATAATGTTCCCTGATCCCGTTCCATCTCAGTACAACAAACACAGCCCTCTTTACGGGGACTGTTTTCCCAAAACATATTTTCCCCCTTGTCCCCTTCCCTCCACCTGTAGGAATCATTTTTAAAGTTATTTTCTGTATCTCTCCAGCTTTGCACTTTGGAAATATAAGGAAACGTGGGTGATATTTTCTCCCCCTTCTATCTAAAGAAAGCACAGCACATGCTGGCCAGCTTTCCTCCCTAACCAGTACACCCAGGGAGTCCCTCCACGCAGTGCACGGGAACCGGTCGTGAGTCTTTGCCCAGCTGAATAGCGCTCCCTCTGTGACTGCTGCATTTATTCAGCTAGAGCCTTGCTAATAGATAGGACCTTGGTGTGTTTCCAACGAATAACCTCGTGCAAACATGATTTTTAATTTTTTGCCAGGGCATGTCTGGGACAGAGTCCTAGAAGTGGAATTTATGGGCCAATGAGTAAATGCTAGATGTGGCCAAATTCCCCACAGGCTTGTGCTATTTGCATCCCCACCAGCAGCGTATGGGAGGCCAGTTTTGCTCACAGTTTGGCCAACATAGCACATCGTCAATCTTTTGAATTTTAGTCCATACCTTGTATTTTTGGTTCCCTGGTTACACATTCCCTTTTTATATCCAATGCATGATGTTGGGCATTTGTTCACTTAACTGTCACTGAGCTTCTATAATATGCCAGGCCCAGCAGGCCCAGCAATGGATACCATTCAATCCCTGCTTTTTATTATTTATTTATTTATGAGACAGAGCCTCAAGCTGTCGCCATGGGTAGAGTGCCGTGGCATCACAGCTCACAGCAAACTCCAACTCTTGGGCTTACGCAATTTTCTTGCCTCAGCCTCCCAAGTAACTGGGACTACAGGCACGCGCCACAATGCCTGGCTATATTTTGGATACAGTTGTCATTGTTGTTTGGCAGGCCCAGGCTGGATTCGAACCCCCCAGCTCTAGTGTATGTGGCTGGCTCCTTAGCCGCTTGAGCTACAGGCGCCAAGCCAACCTGCTTTTTATTTTTTAATTTATACTCAATGTAATAAATCTCTGCTTTTTAAAAAAGAGACATTGTCACCTAGGCTGAAGTATAGTGGAATGATCATTGTAACCTCAAGCTCCTAGGCTCAAGCAATCCTCCTGGCTCTGCCTCCCCAGTAGCTGGGACTACAGGTGTACACCACCATACCCATACCCAGCTAACTTTTAAAAAATATGTAGACATAACTGGCCGGAGGCAGGAGGTGGTATATGGTCTGTCTTGCTGTGTTGCTCAGGCTAGTCTCAAATTCTTGGCTTCAAGCAATCCTGCCTCAGCCCCCCAGAGCACTAGAACTATAGGTGAGACGTTACCACGCCGGGTCTAACCCCCTGCTTTTAAACAGCTCCCAGGTTAGCAGGGTTTACTGACTCTTAAGTAACCAACTGATGTGATTTAAGGTTAAATTGTTCTGAGACCGGTAAGTGACTGAGCATGTGCGTTGGGGGGGGGGTGCCTAAGAAAGATGACCTTGAGCCAGTGATTTTCACCAAGGGCAGTTTTAGCCACTGAAGACATCTGACAATGTCTGGAGACAATTCTGGTTTTCAGGACTGAGGAGAGAGATGCATCCAAGATCTGGTGGTAGAGCCGGGATACTGCTGGGAGCTCTTCAGCTCCGAAGACAGCTCCCACCGCGAAGAATTATCTGGTCCAAAATGTCAGTATTCCTGAGGTTGAGAGGCCCTGGCTTAGAGGGATGACTGGTAGTTTATGTTCAGTTATTTTACCCCCTTGGGGAAAAACTTGCAAACACATGAGACAACTCGGGATGGGGAAAGCAGCGGGGCGGGAACTTGCTGGGGCCCCTAGTGAGCTGGCCTGGTCGCCTGATCAGGTGTCACTCTTCACTCCTCACCCTTTTCCTCCTAGAAAAGGTGAAGATGGACAAGAATGTCTGGTGTCTGGGGGGAGGGAGGGTGATGGTTGGGGTCACCTCTATGGTTTATCTTACAAGGGTACAAGTGAATCTTTCTAAAAGCAGAGTATGAATGTCTTAACTCAATAACTAAGAAAATGACATGAAGGCTATGTTAACCCATTTGATGAAAGTATTTCAAAATGTATATGAAAACAGCACACTGTACCCCATGATTGCATTAATGTACACAGTTATGCTATAAGAAATAATAAAGGAAATTTGAAAGAGAGAAAAAAAATGTCTGGTGTCTCTACCCCCCACGATGGAGGAGAAACCTTAAACTGAAACAGGGGGCGTATGCTGAAAACTCAGTGGCGATCAATACATAGTTGAGAGTAGGGATGGAAGCTTCTGGAACACCAGCCATCACAGGGTGGTTTCCACCCCCCTTCAGACAATGCTGCTTAGGCACACACCCAATACGGGAGGCATTTCAACCAAAAAAGGAGACTTTTTCAGGAAGTTTCTGAGCAATGCAAAACTGGGGGTGTTTAAATAAAAACCATTTTGCAGTCTTCGCCTCACTGAGCGGGCGCCGGAAGAAACAGCTCCACTCTCATGCCAGTTATGTGACATGGAGCCAGAATCCTCACACAATGGCATCTACCCCCACCTCAACCAGCATCAGACCCAGCCTCAGCGCCAGATGGTGTCCACGCTGGGTCTCAATCAGCACTCCCCCAGGGGCTCAGCAAGGCACTGTGGTGGGCTGCACGCAGCCAGGGCAGGAATGAGCCAGGCCAGTGCGGAGCTCTGCACACACCTCCCCCTTGGGAGGCATCCCGCCACTTGATAAATAGGGAAACTGAGGCTCTGGGAGTGTCTGGCCCAAGACCATACAACTGGGATTAGAAGCCAAGGCTGTGAGCTCATCTCCATGAGGGTCTCTTTCCTCATCCACCTTGCTTCTAGACCTGGTGACAGAGAGGGTCTGTCATACACTCGGTACCAGCTCTCTGTGCCCACAGATGCAGTCAAGGAGATGTCTTTGGGAGGGGCCTCCAGACTCACCCATCTCACTGGTGCAGAAATGCCTGCATCTCCCTCCCAGCCTATCAAAAGTGTGCCCTCAGGTACCTCTTGGGAACATTTGGGACTCACCAAGTTGCTGTGGGTTGCACGGAGCTGAGTTTAGCTCAGTGCCAAGAGCATAGTAACTGCTAGATAAATGTTCACTCCCCTTAGATCTGAAGGCAATGATCCTTCTCCTGGTCTTTTGGTCTCTTGCAAGCCCAAACTACAGTCAAAAGATGGGTCTGCAGCACCAACCATGGGCTGAGGCTGAAGATAGGTGAGAAGGACACAGGCAGCATCTCTCAAGGGACCAGAACTTGAACCCACAGCTTTGGACTTGGCCGGGGGCTGCTCTGGCCTCTGCCTCGGAGCGGATGTGGGAGATATTTCTGAATCACCTCCTGAGAAATATGCTGTGGTGGGTGTGTGTATTCCTTTGGGGACTCCATGTTTGAGCTTCGAACACTTAGAAAATAAATCAATCCTTTCTAAGCCTCCGGTGTTGGCGCAGGGTCCCTGCTTTTTCACAGCCCCTCTCCTCTGGCCAGCAGGCTCTGCCCAAGCAAGGCTGACCCAAAGTTTTCTTTTGTTCATTAAAAGTTCTGCTTTTCTCTGAGATGGAAAACAAAGCGTGAAACTGCCTCCATCTGACCTGGCTGTTTGGATGCTTTTGTGAGGGCTCGATGAAGAGAGAAACATATTCAGATGGGGGAGGCCTGTTTCAAGCTCTCACCCTTCAAACCAAAATTACATCGTTCCTGATTACATTACAATAAAAAAATGACTGGTGCAGTTTTCTGCCATTAAATTATTTCACACATACCATTTATCTGGCTGACTGCGGGCCAAAGGCATTTAAAAACTCTGCTCTCAGCCAACTGATCAAGTGTTCCCAACACCCCTCCCCTGTGCCCACATTTTACTTATTCTGTGTAATTTAAGGGTCTAAATAGTCTGGAGGGAATTAGCTGCAAATTCTTCCTAAGACAAATAAACTCAGCCTCTTCGTTTCTGCCTTTCTCAAGCTGTTGAGAGACACTCTCTGTTTGTTTTTGCTTCAAATAGTCAGTTTACGCCTGACCCTGGGCTGCAGCGAGCTCCAACCCAAATAAATAACTTTTATTAATTAGCATTTATTCCAACCAAATAAGCAGCAACCCCCCCACCCCGCCCCCATGTGATCTCTGCCAATATGATCACAAAAACAAACAACGGGTCCTTGGGACCTTGATGTGGATTTAACAAATTAACACTGGGCCTTCCTCAGAGGAGCCTGGGAGCTGCAGAAATATTTACAGCCAGGGGAGTCTTGGGCAGGAAGTGGAGGTGGGCTGGGGAGGGGAGGCGGGAGGGCTGCAGCTCCCCCACCCCAGGCTTATTGTTAGAGATTCGGGCTCCTCTGAAGGGCGCCCGGGAGAAGGGCTCAGACAAGAACTCTAAACCACATCCTTAGCTGCCACTCGAATCCACGAGGACACAAGTGCCCTGGGGGAGACTCGAGGGAGGAGTCTCTCCCCTTCCCATCAGAAATGAGAGGCAATGCAGCCTAGTGGTCACGCAGGTGGACAGTCCCAGACTTGGATCTCAGTTGGGTCCAACTTACTAGAACAGTGGCCATGCGTGACCCTTTTAGTGGCTCCCAGCCTCGGGAATCCCACCTGAAAGGTGGGAACACCAAGAGCTACCACATTTAACCCCCGTTCAACCCTTCACGGTTGGTTCCTAGTTGGACTTTACATATAAGAAAACTAAGGCACACAGAGTTCAGCAACATGCCAAAGCTGCACAGCTAGGAAAGGCCAGGGCTGGAAGTTGAACTTGGAGACCAGCACATACTCCAGGGGTTTCAACGACCTGCCTCCCCACACCACTATATGAGTCACACTGGCATAGGTGGCAGCACCAAGAGTACCTCCCAGGTTCTCATGTGGTGGAGTTCTGAGGGTGTCCCCAGAGGGTGCGTGGAACAACCAAGAGGAAAGACGTCGAGGGCAACAGAAGCACTTCTGAGTTAGGGGCATGTGCTGGAGTCCCCTGAGAGGGAGGGACGGGGTCAGGCCCCTATGAGGGAGGGACAGGGTCAGGCCTGGCACAGAGATGGGCTCAGCAACCTTTGCAGGCAGAAGAGAAGGCAGGAGGAAAGGGAGGAGTGAGAAGAGGAAGCACAGTCCCTGGGGCTCTGTGGAGAAGGGGACTAGGCAACCAGGGCGTTCCAGCTCCACCCCAGCCAGCATTCCAAACATGCTGGTTTTCATCCCTGGCCACACTGGGATAAGACACTAAGGTCTCAGGAACCCTGGCAAGACTTATACACCAGACATCCATCACCACCTCCTTGGACCCACTCCTGATTGGAGTCACCCAGGCCACCCCACAAGGTCGAGCCAGGGCTGGTGGCCTCAAGTGATCTCAGGGCTGCCCAGCTGCTGCCCCATGTTCACAACTTCCTTGGTGCCAGAGGTCACCTAGGCACATGCCACAGCCTGTGTACCCCTCCCTGAGCTCACAACCTCTCCTGGGCTGGAAATCTCTCCTCTTCCTCTCCTTAGCTCATCTTCAGGTCTCAGCACAGATGCCACCTCCCCAGGACGCCATCCTGGGCCCCCAGGATTAAGCTCCCAAAGACCTTTTCCCATAGCTCTGTCACACTGAAGGGTGAGTGTGGGGTCACTGGTCCAGCAGGGACTTGAACTTACTGTTTTTTGTCTCCTTGGAACCTGCAGGGCCTGGCACAGGTAATGCTCCATAAATACTGAGTGTTGAGTGAGTGAAGGAATGAAGGAATGAATGGGGAGGGCATAGAAGCCTACAGAGCCTGCCCTCTGCCCATGGGTCAGGTTCCTCCTTAGGGAGCCATAAAGGGCTGGCCACTGCTGAGTCACATGGAAACAGGGCAAGAGGAAGGGGCTGCAGGCTGGTGGGGTGGTCCAGCTACCACCAGCCACGGCCAGCCTCTGCCCTGCTACACTTTTAAAGATGTTTCACCTCATTAATTTTGAACAAAACCCCAAGATTCTGACACATTTTTATAGCTGCCAGCCTAGAGAACAAGAAACACATCTTGGGAAAGCAGGCAAGGAAGGAAGAGGCAGTGAGGCCCTCAAAGTCCGGAAGGTCCCCCTGGGGCCCCACCCACCCGCCATCTCATGGCCTCACCGGGCCTCAGTATAGCATGTGAGAGCCCAGAGGCATGGGCTACCTCCGCCTGGAGATGCCCTGGTCCTCACCCACCTAGCCCAGAGGCCGGCGACCAGTGTGGCTACAAGGAGGTCTCAACAGGCTTGAGATGACCCTGGAGGTTACAGGAGGTTGGGGGTGGCCTCCTGTGTCCCTTCCAAAGCTCAGCAGAGTCTTGCCTGGAGGCAGCTGCAGCACATCTGGGTCTCTCTGGGGTCTAGAGCCTCTTCCATAAATGAATGACATGAAGCACACATTTCCTTGGTGCCATGAGACCCCCAAGAAACCCCAGAGGATGGGCCAGTGCTACAACAGGAGCTGCCCTTAGTGGGGAGCACCAGCTCCTCCCTGCCCAAGGACTTCGCACCCTCCCCCATCCCGGTGCTCCTCTGCCTGGCCAGTGCGGAGGAGATGCTTACCCCATCTTCGTTCTCAGCCTGCAGGTGCCACCCTGAGAGGCTTTCCAGTCCCAGACTGGGGCAGATTGCCTTGTTTTAGGCTCCTAAGCCCTCTCCTTCTCCCATATACTCGTAATTAACCAAAACAGAAAATCATGCGTTTTAGTTTTCTGCTTCCTGTCTGCCTACCCCATTCAACTCTAAGCTCCAGAAGGGCAGGAACTGGGTTTCCTTTGTCACTGCTGTATCCCCAAGTTTGGTCAAGAAGTTCCGTCTCACAACTATTTCTGAATGAATGATTATGTAAATGAAGGAATGCCTCCCTCCAGAAAAGCATAGGAAATCTCAATTCCCAAAGCCAGCTCCCTTTGTCCTCAAAAGGGCCAGATGACAGTTTCTTAGATGAGACAACAAAAGCACAAGCAACTAAAGAATAAAAGATAAGGCTCGGCGCCTATAGGTCAACCGGCTAAGGTGCCAGCCACGTACACCTAAGGTGGCGGGTTTGAATCCCCAGCCCGGACCCGCCAAACAACGACAGCTGCAACCAAAAAATAGCTGGGCGTTGTGGCGGGCGCCTGTGGTCCCAGCTACTTGGGAGGCGGAGGCAAGAGACTCGCTTAAGCCCAGGAGTTGGGGGTTGCTGTGAGCTGTAATGCCACAGCACTCTACCCAGGGGGACAGCTTGAGGCTCTGTCTCAAAAGAAAAAAAAAAAAAGAATAAAAGATAAAAGATAAATTGAACTTTATCAAAATTAAAAACTTTTGGCTTGGTGCCTGTGGCTCAAGCGGCTAGGGCACCAGCCACATACACCTGAGCTGGCAGATTGGAATCCAGCCTGAGTCCACCAAACAACAATGACAGCTGCAACTAAAAACTAGCCCGCTGTTGTGGCAGGCGCCTGTAGTCCCAGCTACTTGGGAGGTGGAGGCAGGAGAATTGCTTGAGCCTAAGAATTGGAGGTTGCTGTGAGCTGTGATGCCACAGTACTCTACCCAGGGCGACAGTTTGAGGCTCTGTCTCAAAAAAAAAAAAATTTAAAAACTTTTGTGAATACCACTGAGAAAGTGAAAAGACTATAGGAAAAGTATTTACACACTGTATGTTTGATATAAAGGATTTGCATTTAGAAAACATAAAGATTAGGCCAGGCTTGTTGGCTCACGGCTATAATCCCAGCACTCTGGGAGGCCTAGGTGGGTGGACTGCCTGAGCTCAGGAGATGGAGACCAGCCTGAGCCAGAACTAGACCCTGTCTCTAAACATAGCCCAGCGTTGTGGCAGGAGCCTGTAGTCCCAGCTACTCGGGAGGCTGAGACGAGGGGATCCCTTGAGCCCAAGAGTCTGAAGTAGCTATGAGCTATGATGACACAGCACTCTACCTAAGGCAACAAAGTGAGACTTTGTCTCAAAAGAAAAAGAAAGAAAATGTAAAGAACTCTTACAACTCAGTAATCAGAAGACAACCCAAGCTAAAAATGAGCAAAAGGTCTAGCTAGACACTTCCTCTAAGGAAATATATAAATGACCAATAAGCACATGAAAAGGTGCTCAACATCATTAGTCATCAGGGAAATTCAAATAAAAACCACAGTGAGATATCACTTTGCACCCACTAGGATGGCTGGAATCAAAAGACAGATAAATACCAAGTCATGGTGAAGATGGGGAGAAAACTGAAACCCTCAGACACTGTTGGTGGGAATGTAAAATGGCGCAGCTGCTTTGGAAAATAGTCTGGGAGTTCCTCAAAAGGTTAAACAGAGTTACTGGCTCGGCACCTGTGGCTCAAGCAGCTAAGGTGCCAGCCACATACACCTGCCTAGACCGGCCAAACAACAGTGATGGCTGCAACGAAAAAACAGCCAGGTGTTGTGGCAGGCACCTGTAGTCCCAGCTACTTGGGAGGCAGAGGCAGGAGAACTGCTTAAGCCCAGGAGTTGAAGGTTGCTGTGAGCTGTGATGCTATAGCACTCTACCTGGGGTGACAGCTTGAAGCTCTGTCTCAGAAAAAAAAGAGTTATTATCAGATCCAGCAATTCCACTCCTGAGTTTAGAGCTAAGAGAAATGAAAAACATAGGAGGCCCCCTGGGAAAATATCCAGCTACATGTGTCCCTGGTTTTCACAGTGCTTGGCTGGATACTTTCCGGACGGTCCCCCCTTTGTCCACACAAGATCTTGTACACAAGCGTACATATTAGCATTATTCAGAACAGCCAAAAAGTGAAAGCAACCTGGCTTGGCACCCATAGCACAGTGATTATGATGCCAGCCATGTACACCAAGGGTGGCAGGTTTGAACCCGGTCCAGACCAGCTAAACAACAATGACAACTGCAACAACAAAAAATAATAGCTGGGCGTTGTGGCAGGCACCTGTAGTCCCAGTTACTTGGGAGGCTGAGGCAAGAGTTAAGCCCAAGAGTTGGAGGTTGCTGTGAGCTGTGATGCCACAGCACTCTACTGAGGGTAACATAGTGAGAGTCTCTAAAAAAAAAAAAAAAAAAAAAGTGAAAGTAACCCAAATGTCCTTAAACTGGTAAATGGATAAATAAAATGTAGTCTAGCCATACAATGGAACATTATTGTATTAGGTAATAAAAAGAGGCTTGTCACCTGTAGCTCAACAGCTAGGGTGCCAGCCACATACACCGGACCTGGCAGGTTCAAACCCAGCCCGGGCCTGTCAAACAATGATGATAACTACAACCAAAAAATAGCCAGGCCTTGTGGCGGGTGCAGTTACTTGGGAGGCTGAGGCAAGAGAATCACGTAAGCCCAAGAGTTGGAAGTTGCTGTGAGCTGTGATGCCACAGCACTCTACCAAGGGCAACAAAGTAAGACTCTGTCTCAAAATTAATGAATAGAAACGAAGCTCCCAACCAGCTACCCTGTAGGTTAACCTTAACAAAGTGATGCTAAGCGAAAGAAGCCAGCCTGGGAGGCCTACATATCGTATGATTTCATTTACATGAAATGTCCAGAACAGGCAAATCCATGGAGGCAGAAAGGACAGTGGCCACTGCCTTGGCTGGGGAGAGAGGGATGGGGTCTTGGGAAGAGACAGCTAAAAGGTTCGGCTTTTCTTTTGGGGGTATGAAATGGACTGTGATAATGGTTACACTGCTGAATATACTAAACATCACTGAACTGTACACTTTGTTTATGAGATAGAGTCTCATTCTGTGCCCTGGGTAGAGTATTGTGGTGTCACAGCTCACAGCAACTTCAAACTACTGGGCTCAGGTGATCTTGCCTTAGTCTCCTGAGTAGCTGAGACTACAGGCACCTGACACAACACCTGCCTGTTTTTGTTTGTTTGTTTTCTATTTTTAGTGGAGATGGGGTTTCCCTCTGGCTCAGACTGGTCTCAAACTCCTGAGCTCAAGCAATCCACTTGCCTCTGTCTCCCAAAGCACAAGCCACCGTGCTCAGCTGGCCTGTACAGTTTAAATGGATGAATTGTATAGTGTGTGAATTACACCTCAATGAAGTTATTTAAAAGAACACACTCAAAAAGAGGAGGTGCAGGGAGAAATACTGGGTTTGGCAGAGAACAGCCAGTATAGTAGACCTCGAATCTCTGGCACTGGAGGTGTGGTGGGAGGGGGATGGCAGGGAGTGAGGGGGGGTGAAGTGGGAGAGGCACAGACCCTCACGGGGGGCCCCAGGGTCAGGGTCTTTGGGGAAAACCTCAGTAAGATGGCAGGTAGGAGACATAGTTAGCACACAGAATGTCCCCACATGACGCTGCCATAGCTAAAGGTGGGGACAGGCGAGGCCCAACGTCCTTCTGAAGCCCAGAAGCATTGAGAAATGGGGTCTTCAGGCCTAAGGGGAGCAGGGACAAAGTAACCAGGCAGACGACACTTGCTCCTAGTCCCAGGCACATGAAAGGGGGCAAAAGCTGACACAGCTGACCACCTTGGAGGCTCTGGCTGCCAGCAAGCCAGGAGTAGCACGGAGCCCCCAGGCCTCTGCCCACTCAGTGCCCAGGAGCAGGGTTCAAAGCTCCAGGTGCCTCTGGTTACATCTGTGTTCAGCCCAGTCTCCTCTACTTCTGAGACCCCCAAATGAAGCTCCAGAGAACAGGGTACCTACTGGAGTTGGGTGCAGTGGTGGGTGAAAGTCAGGGGCTTTTCCAGGGGGAAGAGAAGCAGCCCACTGCTCAAAATTTGGTCTAAGAAGGGGGTCAGTGTCTGTTCCGTATGGTTTTAATCTAAAGTTGATGGCCAAATGCCAAATTTATTGCAAAGCCTACATTTTAACAAGGGGCTGGTATCTGGAGGAAGGCTGCCCTCGTTAACCATTTTCAGACCGGGGTGAAATGCTCTGCTCAGGGCCCAGTGTGGGTTCTTCTCTCCCGTTTAAGAGCTGGTCTCTTCAAAGCCTGCAGCTCCCTGGGAAGCTGGGGTGAGGGCTAAGGGCTACACACAGAGACGGTCTGATTTTGCATGGCTTGGTTTTGAAATAAACCTGCTAAAGGCTCTGGGGTCTCAAGCTTATTATTCTTGCCTACTCAAGGACTCAGAGCCTGCAGGGAGCTTAGAGGTCATCCTTCAAAGTCCCTCATTTTGCAGATGGGAGAGGGGCAGGGACTTAGCCATGGGCTCAGAGCAAGGCAGTAGGACCCCGAGTTCTAGCCACTGACGTCTGATGCCTGAAGACACAATTTTCCCCTTCTTGGTCCCATTTCTGTCCTTGGGCTTCCTGGGAGAATGCAGGAGAACAGGTCTCCAACCCAGTAATTGGGTTGGGGGTGCCCAGCAGCCCACCCAGACAGCAGATGCTGTCTTTCCATAGCATCTGAGAATGGGAAAAATTGCTCCCTGCATGTCCTTAGTCAAGACATGTCTCTTCTTGGGTCTCAGTTTCGTCATCTATACATGGGGACAAGACAGTGTCTATGCCTTCCTCTTAGGCAGCTCAGCTCAGTGCTCTCCTAGGAACCCAGGAATTGCAGTGGAGCCTCAGAGATGACTGTAACCCTACTTTTTTAAATATCATTTTTCATCTTTATTTTAGGTTTACTTTTTTTTTTAGAGACAGAGTCTCAGTTTATCGCCCTCATTAGAGTACTGTCATGTCACAGCTCACAGCAACCTCCAGCTCTTGGGCTTAGGTGATTCTCTTGCCTCAGCCTCCAGAGTAGTTGGGACTACAGGCGCCCACTACAGGTGCCTGCTACATGCCCGCTACATGCCCAGGCTATTTTTTGTTGTAGTTAGGCCGGGGCCAGGTTTGAACCCACTGCCCTTGATATATGGGCCAGCACCCTACTCACTGAGCCACAGGTGCCACCTGTCCACCCACTGTTATCTGTCCCAAATGAAACCCCAGCCTCGGCTCTTTAGTGCTTCCCCCATTTCATTTATGACCCCCTCAAAGACTCTGAAGAACTCTGCGGATCCTTCCCCAGAAAAACATGGGTGCACAGACAAGCTCACATGTAAGTCTGATCCTGTCCACAGACCCCAGCCTAAAGTGCTGGCTCAATAGAAAGTCAGTTCTTTTGCCCTGGAAGAATCTGCCTGCCCCTGCCCTATCTTGGGGTCGCCTGGCGAGCCCTCCACAGAGAGCAGCTCAGACAAAGGCTGTGCCCAGTGGTCCCTCTCCTGAGGCTGGCAGGACCTGCTATGACCCAGGCCCCAGGCCCTGCTGCATTCCTGGAGAGGCTGCACTTCAGAGGATCACTGGAAGTTTTTACAACCCTTTTGTGAGCTCTGGGCATGCTGGAAAATTTGAGTTTGGGGCTCACTGGGTAAAGGTCCAAGGGCTGTCTCAAGTGTTTCTGCCACACCCCTTGCCCTAGTGCAGGCCTGTGGTGGGGTGAGGAGGACTCCTTCCCCACCCTTTTTTTTCCTTGGCTTCCATTTACTCAACTTTCATGATGTGCCTGGCGCTGAGTGACAAAGCCCTGCTTTCCAAAACACAGAAGGCAGAAGGCACTGTCATCAAGCCTTGCTCACAATTAGCAAGGATGAGATTCAGTGAGGTAAAGTACCCCACCCAGGTCACCTGCCCGTAGTAATCAGCAGTGATTTATGTCCACTCTGTCTGTCCCCAAAGTGGCTGGACAAAGCTGCCTTTGGAAAAGTTAACTGTTTCCAGACCAGGATGAAGTTGCTGCCAAGTGCCCAGTGTGGGGTTTTCCTCTCCTATTGAAGAGCTCCTGGGCCTTAGGCAGCCGCAGCCAGCACCTGCTGGGGAGTCAGGTGAGTCTGGCGGCCAGGTGCAGAGACCATTCTGATTTCTGTGGCTTAGCAGGCCACCCCTCTCTGGCTCAGCAAATTAGAGCACTCTGCCCACACCCACCCGCCAGACTCCCCTGCAGGGTGTCAGCAGGGCAGGTACCCTTCTGTGTCCCAGCCTCCACAGGGTACCCCAGTGGCTGCCGCATGGGCCCAGCCACAGCAGCGGGAGCACATGCAGAGTCTATGTATGTAGCCATCTTTGACATCACACCCATGTTCCCAATCACTCACACAACAGGCAAGCCCAGCTCTAAAAAATTCAGCCTTACAGCCAGTCCTAATCTCTTTCTCTATAGGTCATCTGGTAGACAGGGCTTTTACTTTGAGGGGCAGCACCTGGGACTCTCTTCCCAAGCCCACCTTGCTAACAGCTGAAGGCAGATTTTCCAGAGGCTTAATTAAGCCATGGTTCCGGAGTGGCCCCACCACCCTTGCCACATAGGAGGCTCCCAGTGGAGGGACAGATATCAGATCTTCTGAATTTCTCAAAGGGATGTCCATTGGGCAGGGCCTGTGGCTCAGTGAGTAGGGTGCCAGCCCCATATACCAAGGGTGACAGGTTCAAACCTGGCCCCGGCTAAACTGCAACAAAAAAATAGCCAGGCATTGTGGTAGGCACCTTTAGTCCCAGCTACTCAGGAGGGTGAGGCAAGGGAATCGCCTAAGCATAAGAGCTGGAGGTTGCTGTGAGCTGTGATGCTACAGCACTCTACTGAGGGCAACAAAGTGAGACTCTGTCTCTAAAAAAAAGGGGGGGTATCCATTGACAATTTGGGCAACTTTTTAATTAAAAAGGGACATTCCTGTCTTGAGGAACCAGCTGGAAATCTACAAGAGATTCTCCCTCACCCACAAGTTGAGGGTGCTTGAGAGCAGCCATCTGGGAATGACCTGGCACAGAACCAAAGACACTGATCTACTTTAGGTCTGTACTATCCAATACGGTAGCTGCTAGAAGCACACTGCCATCTCAATTTGAATTTTCATTGATTACAATGACGCAAAAATATGAGTCCCACTCCTCATTTCCACTAGCCACATTTCAAGGACTCAACGGCCACATGTGGCTAGTGGCTGCCATACAGAACATTTCCCTTATCACAGAAAGTTCTGCTGGGTAGAGCTGCTCTAGATACTCTAATTTCTTTCCTTTTTTTTTTTAAAAAGGAGGGGAACAACCACCACAAACACTGTAGGACATTTGAAAGGAGAAAAAACTCCGAGAAACCCTCCCATGCTAGCATATCTGCTTAATTTTTTGCATACTTTGTCCCATGTTCACATATATCCAGCTATCACATGACTCTACTTCCACTGTGTACGAATACTATTTTCATTGTTGGATGGGGCATGGATTAAGAGTCTGGGATTAAGATCAGACACACTCAGGAAAACTTCATGGTTGTACAAGTTGTGCACTGCACAACTGCTGCCCACTACAGTTATGCAGTGGACAATCTACCCAACTATATTCTGCTTTTCTGGAAATAGCTGCCTTCAAGCCCTGGCTTTGCATGTCAGCCCTGTGAGCTCTGTAAACAAGGTGCTTCACCTTTCCAAGGCTTAGTCTCCTCATTATCAATGAGTCTGTAGTACCTAAAGTGCTTGGACAATACTTGGTACCTAGCCAGTGCTCAAGTGACGTTAGCTGTTGCACTAGTGACTATTACTACCTGGCCGTTTTATGGAGCAAAGCTGATGTGGTGATGCGAGTAGAGTGCCTCTCACAGCGAGGGGCTTACAGTAGGCCTGGGCATGTGGTGACGGATGGTCAGTCTCCACCCCCAACCTTCGGCCCATTTCGTATCTTCTTCTTCATCATCCATGAGTGGCTACCTCCTTTTGCCAAGTGGGGATGCCAGTCAGTCCCCTCTTACCGGACATTTAAGTTCCTTCCAATCTTCCTCTCCTGAAAACGTTGTGGAAAATGCCTCATTTCTTTGTCCTGCTGTATTTCAAAACCCCAACTACTTCAGCAACTCTTCAGAAAGCACACTCCTCTCTGGCAGGAACTTTCCTGCCACCAAGTTGGTCAGAGTGGGTCACCCACAAAAGCACAAATGGTGATTTGGTCTGCACAAGATGTCAGAGCTGGACTCTGGAGTTAGGATTGCCGGATTCAAACTCTAGTGTCACTGTGGGGTGACTCTGAGTAAGTTACAGCCTCTCTTATCTTAAAATTAAAGCCTCTGTGTGCTTCGATTTTCTCATCTGGAAAATGGGGATGGCTCGGCGCCTACAGCTCAACCGGCTAAGGCGCCAGCCACGTACACCTAAGGTGGCGGGTTCGAATCCCCAGCCCGGGCCTGCCAAACAACGACAGCTGCAACCAAAAAATAGCCGGGCGTTGTGGCGGGTGCCTGTGGTTCCAGCTACTTGGGAGGCGGAGACAAGAGACTCGCTTGAGCCCAAGAGTTGGAGGTTGCTGTGAGCTGTAATGCCACAGCACTCTACCCAGGGGGACAGCTTGAGGCTCTGTCTCAAAAAAAAAAAAAAAGAAAATGGGGATAATGACATCTCTGTCATTGGGTTGTAGGAAGTAAACGAGTTAATATATACGAAGTCCTTACAATAGTGCCTGGGGCTTGGTGCCTGTAGCTCAAGCTGGTAGGGTGCCAGTCACGTACACCACCGGACCTAGTGGGTTCGAGTCCAGCCCAGGCCCATCAAACAAAGACAACTACAACCAAAAAATACCCGAGCGTTGTGGTGAGCACCAGTAGTCCCAGCTACTTGGGAGGCTGAGGCAAGAGAATCGCCTAAGCCCAAGAGTTGGAGATTGCTGTGAGCTGTGACACCGCCACAGCACTCTACCCAGGGCAACAGCTTGAGCCTCTGTCTCAAAAAAAAAAAAATACTGCCTGGAACATAGTAAGTCAAAAATCACATTAACCATTCCCTCATTTGTCTGGAGTCTGATGGATATGTGTTCAAATCCCAGACTTGCCATATAGCGGCTATTCCACACATAGGTAAGCTGCTTTACCTCTCTAAATCTTGGAGTTTGTGACTTCTGAGTGCAGACTTAGGCTAAGAGGCAAGTGTGATCCCCTGCCGGCACACTGCAGTCTTGCTCCCAAACAGCTGCTGTTAGTGCCCAGAGACCAAGTTGTCTGCTCCTCAGGACACCTCTTTCCAAACTGGTGCTGACACACACTGAGTAGAGGCTGTCCTGCAGGTGCCTGAGGGAAGACTTCACCTCTCCTGGATGCCTCCTGAAAAGCTGGGCTGGATGGGGCAGAACACATCTTCTTTATTCTGTGCTGGCACACAGTAGGTCCTCAATAAATACTGAATGAATATGTGAATGATGAATGCATGCAATGTGGGTCCTGATGGGGAGGTAATCTCAATTCTTTTTTTTTTTTTTTGGAGACAGAGCCTCAAGCTATCCCCCTGGGTGGAGTGCCATGGCATCACAGCTCATAGCAACCTCCAACTCCTGGGCTCAAGCGAGTCTCCTGCCTCAGCCTCCCAAGTAACTGGGACCACAGGCGCCCGCCACAACGCCCGGCCATTTTTTAGTTGCAGCTGTCATTGTTGTTTGGCGGGCCAGGCTGGGGATTCGAACCCGCCACCTTAGGTGTATGTGGCTGGCACCTTAGCCGATTGAGCCACAGGAGCCTAGCCGGTAATCTCAATTCTCTGCTCACCCAAACACATGAAGACTTCTGGGCACTATCAAACTGTCACTAGCCTTCTCACCTTCCAGACCTCCTATCTGCAGAAACTTAGTGATTGTTCTTAAATTTAGGGGCCAGAGCATGAGTCAGGGAAATCCTTCCCAAAGGGAAAGGCTTCCACCTGGCTTTGTGGGTTAAAGTCTGAGGAACAGGAGGAGCAGCCTTTCTGCTGGGGAGGAGGCCCCTGAGCCTGCCCTGGGAGGGAGGGGGCCTCCAAGAAGATGTGATCCCAAGCCCCAGTTTGCTCTCTGGAGTCCAACAGCCTGGGTGGGAATCCCACCTCTCCCACCTTCCAGGCTCTGTGACTGTTCTTCTCTAGGCCTGGCCAGCCCTCCATGGGCAGTGTACAGAGGGACAGGATGGCAGTGATGAGAGGGGGCCTGCCCAGTCTCTGCCCAGGCACACCTAAGAGGGTACTGCTGTAGCTGACTCACCTTCCCCCACACAGCCTCCCAGCACCCCTTTTCCCCAACAGGGAAGGCTGGCATGGCTGGGAGGACTTACTCTTGCCACGTATTTTCTATGAAACACTCTTCTCCAGCATGAGGGAGGGCTGCAAACCCGGGGGAACTCCCAGAGCCCCAAGGCACTGGGTGAGGAGATCTCTTCTGCAGCCGGCCTGGGCTGGCCTGGCTGCACCACCGCCCTGTCCCCAGCCTCCTCTTGGCTCTCTCAGCGTGAGCTCTGCGGAGGTAGGATCTAAGTATCCCCTCCTAACCCAACCCCCCGGGAGTCTTCTTAACCTCCTCTGCTGGGAGTGGTCACCCCCAAGTCAGGACCGTATTCACTTCTGCCTGGAAGAGCGGAGCACCCAGGGATAGAGGAGGGTTAGGGGTGGCAGCAGTTGACCTCAGCCTGCGGTTGCCCCACAGAAGCTGGGACAGGACTCAATGAAACCCTTGTACTTACTCCGTGGGTGAAAAGCCCCTTCCGAATCCCTGCGTTTAAAAGCCTCCAACCCCCACATTTCCTCCCGCCCCTCATTTTGGCATTTCTTAGTATGGCCCAAACGCCTCATCTTAAGGGAAGCTCTGACTCAGGATTTTGAAAAATCTTCCGCACAAACTTAGGAAAATAAACTCAGGGGGGTGCGAGGAAGAGTCCCTAGCCCTGGTGGGTGGGGAGCGCGAGCACCGGGTGGACCTCTCTGGGCAGCCACCCTTTCCTCCCAGCCACTGAACGAGGCTGGAAGCGGACCCCAGCCCGGGAGCCCAGTGTCCGGGAGGAGGGGGTGTTCCCCCCGGGCGGGGCGCCGTTGGCGCTCGGCGAGCGGGCAGGGGTTCCCTTTGCGGCGCGCGGGTCTGGGGTCGGCCCCGGAGTCCAGGGGGTGCCGAGGCCGGCGCGCCAGCCGCCGCTGCCCCGCCCGGCCATGTGCGCGCCAGCCCGTGCGTGCGAGCGCGCCGCGCCGGTGGCGGCCAGAGCGGCGCCGCGGCACATCTGGTTCCAGGCGAGCCCCTGGCGCCTGCCTCGCCGCAGCCCCGCGGCCCAGACACACAGACGTTAATAGATCGGCGCGCCCAGCCCCGCGCGGCCCGCGCCCGCCGCCGCCCAGCCGCTCGGCTTCCCTCCTGCGCAGACACCTCCCTCTCCACCCCTGCTCCCCGGGCCGGGCCTGATCCCGGGCTGCAGCCCACTCCCATCCAGCAGCCAGTTAAAGGGATTCCGACCCCCCAGTGAGTAACAGAGGCAGTTCCCACGAGCCCAGCGCCGACCACGGTCAAGGGCTGGGCTGGGCACTGCATGGACGCGTCTCCACAGAGTAACCCAAGGCAGTACCACGGCTGCCATCCCCATTTCACAGCAGGGAAAACAGAGGCTGGAGAGGAAGATCAGTCGCCCCGGCTCACACAGTGGGAAAGCGGCAGAGCGGGTCATTCAGCTAGGCTCCAGCCCAGCCCGCAGGAGGATCCCCGCTACACGTCCTTCTCAACTGCCCGCGCGCACACAACTGGGGCTCTAGGCACACAACCCAAAGTTGGCTGCAGTGTGTGCCTTCTCCTGGGGCGCCCTCCCCTGCCGGCCTTGCTCAGGGACCGTCTCCGCAGCTGCAGCTCTGATCCCTTAGCAGACGTCCTGGGACCCAAACGCCTGGGGGAATGGAGTCTTGGTGGGGACTCTCTGGAAACTGGGGTGACTCCTTTTCTTGGCAAGGCTGCAAGAAGGCTGCTTATTGGGAACTCACCACATAGCAAACCCGGAACGAGAGGGTACACTCGAGGATCATTCTTGTCCCTGGCAGAGATGCTCTGATTTAGGAATGCCTATTATTCAAGGGTATATGTTTATTTTTTTTTTTTTTGAGACAGAGCCTCAAGCTGCCCCCCTGGGTAGAGTGCCGTGGCATTACAGCTCACAGCAACCTCCAACTCCTGGGCTCAAGAGAGTCTCTTGCCTCTGCCTCCCAAGTAGCTGGGACCATAGGCGCCCACCACAACTCCCGGCTTTTTTTTGGTTGCAGCC